>MU227578.1:2615087-2645336 GCA_018584345.1 Thuja plicata | reverse complement strand
CAAGTACAATTCACTAAATAGAGCCAAAAAGATCTATTTTCTCATGACATGAAGCATAAAATGAAACCTACCTAAAACACTCTTGGTCCACATGACCTTATGTATTTACATTGCCCTACAAGAGGGTATTTCAGATGCTTACACACCCAAAATTGCATGAGACCACCAACTTACTGGTTTCTCAAGGGTGCTCCTGCAACAAGCACCCACTAATGAATCAAAATAAAAATAAAAATTCCCTCTTATGTTAACATAACCACCATATTTCGCTTTGATTTTCTATTTCAATTATTTTTCATTTTTTAGGTTGGTCTTTTTGATATTTTAGTTTTCATTTTGGTTTTCTACTTTACTTTGTTTCTAGATATAGATCATAGGATGGATGGTGTTTACAGTGTCTAGTCACACGGTTTAAATTTTTTGTGAGATAGAGTAGAGGATAGATGGATAGAAATCAAACCCCTGATTTTGCTTTAAATATGAAAATAAGGTATGTTTTTTTTCTTTTTGGTTCAATTTGAATCCATATAAATATATTTAGATAGAATATTTTTGAATATATTTGTACAAAAGGGATGCCACCTAGAAGAGAAGGGTTGGGCTTCAGTTGATTTAGGTTATTTGATGGTCTAATTTTTTTGTTATTCATTCCATCACAAGGTTTGAACTCTTAGGAGATATCTCATAAGCATATAAATCAAGAAAGAGATTCAATCAAGGTAAAGCTTTCTCATTAATCTCCCATTTATTTTATTTGACCACCTTAACTAATTCTAAACTTTACAAAATTGCAAACCTTTTTTTTTCGTATAGTAGGCAAAGCATAACATGTGACACATGTTTCAGATTTCAAAAAGGTTAAACCTTTTGAAAGTTATAGTTGTTTTTCAACCAGCCTATCAATTAGGACTTTAGAGATAACTCAATTAGAAAATAAGTAATAATTACTTACTGAACTCAAATTTTGACAACAATTATATTTTTGGAAAGCTAATAATGTCTTTAAGAAACCCTTTTTGTTTCATCAATTTCACGTGAAAAAAGGTTATCAGCTACATGGTCAAAGTCTGGAGATCAGAGGAAATATGGTGAACACATCATTTGGGTTGACCTTCCATGTTTGGTATTGCAAAGTCAAAACCCAAAGAAAATACCAAGCCTAATTGTATATCCGATAACTCCTACCCAAATTCAACATTTCAATTTCAATGCTCTTTTCAATTTTATTATTTTAGGCTTTTTTTTTCAATTTTGTGATTTTATATTTTTAGGTTATATATTATAAATTTCATGTTTTTTAAATATTAGTATTAGATGGCAATAGAATTAGTATTATATAATATTTTAAATATTAGTATTATATTATTATTACTTATTTCTCTATTATATAATAGTATAATATTAGTATTAATTATTTATTAATATTTATAATAAATTAATATTAATAGTATGAAAATATAATATTAATATTATAAAAGTAAAATTTATAATAGTAATGAAAAGTAGAATAAACATTCAAAATAGGATGAAAATGAAAAATTTCAAGCCAAATTTGGGCGGGAGAAATCAGATATTAGATAATATTAGATTTCTAATAATATCTGATATTTGATATGCTTTACTCGTATCCAAAAGAAAAAATTGATTCTCTGGGTCCCTTAGTCTGAGAAGCACGGTTTCTATAGAGAATATCATGGGAAATCAATTGTGAAAGACAAAAAAACACTTTTTTCACCCTTTTTGTTGGAATCTCAATATTATCAAAGGTTTTTGCATCACCTTTTTGGTCTCACCATGGGGAGTAGTAGTTGTCAAAATCATAAATGGAAGAGGAAGATCACAAATGAAGAGATTGAAGTGTATAGAGAAATGGATAGGGTTACCCATCAGAACAAGAGACAAGGTATGCTAAATATTAATGAAGATGTGGGCATAGGCCCACCCTTAAATGCAATTTCAAGTGAAGAAGAACATGAATTTAAAATGATTTATGATAATAATATTGAAAATGAGAATGTAGGGATTGAATATGAAAATGTAGGTTTTTAAAATGAGCACGTAGATGTGGACAATGGAAGTGTGGACATTGACAATGACAATCCACTGATTGAATATGATGGAATTGACAATGATAAAGGTGCACAAGAACCAAATAAGTGTTACATATCTCCAAATTATATGAGAAATGAAGTCCCTTGTGAGGAAGAAAGACAAACTTCAAATTTGAGACCTTCAAGAACAACAAAATGGTTACTTGAAATTGATGAGAACATAAGGAGAAATTTCGATGGCAAGAGATGAGAAAGAATCGTTCATATGTGGGTTATAAAACTTTTTGATCAATTTTTTAGCCACAAGACATTTGTTGAGCAATGTCAATTGTTTGTGCAGTTGTTAAAGATGTAGAAGATGAGACCTATTCTAGTCAAATTGAAGATTAGTGTGAACAAGAAAAAGGAGAGGAATTCTATTATTGTGAGAAATATTTTTAGTGCTCTCAATTCCATTGGGAAGACTACCAAGGAAAAAGACAAGAGAGCCAGTAGGAGGGTTATTACAACCTCCTTAGTAATTTATCATTTGAGAAAGGTTCATTTGATGAGACAAACTTGTGTTGACTTGAACCTAAATCATAAAACTTTGGATAGAGCACTTGCAATAAGAGAAAGACTTGATGATCCTCTTCAAAATGATACATGGGCTTATGGTGGGAGAATTCCACACTATGATAAGAAGCTAAATAATGGTGTGAAGGATCAAATTCAACTATTTTGGCAATCTAACTCAAGAGTGTCACCAAATTTGAAGGATGTCTTGAAGTTGAGAATTGGCATTCGAGACCGCACCCTGCATCCAAAACATTATTTGGAGGTGAGTCAAACAATGTTGTTAAAAAAAATTTGTGAGACACATGCACCATTGAAAATATCACAAAGAGCTTTTCAATCATTCAAGCCATTTTTTTGTGTGCGATTCGAAATACTTGTTGCAAATATCATGTGGAGTTTTCAATGCATCATGAATTGTTATGATCCATTCATTTTACTTTGCATACTAGTGAAATGTTGGAGGATTGTGGTGCAAGTTCTCTTCCAAAATCATCAAGAGACTTGCTAGATCATTTTTTTATGTCATAGAGATGATGGATGTTTCTTTTATAGACAAGGTTTCTTAAATGACAAGTGCTTAGAGTGTGGTGGGCTAGTGAAGTTTGTTTCATGTTTTCATGAGGGATGTGAACATGAAATTGGAAAGACAATTGTCCAAAAAAAGGTATATGAAACCCTTAAATATACATTGAAAAGTGGAGGTGAAGGCTCTAGATGTGAGTTGGTTACAAAAGAATGCAATGTAGCTGATTTTATTTCAGATTTCGGGAAGAATATTTTTTACAAGTATGTAAGGCATAGTCACAAGTCTCAGTGGTTGGATCAAAAATTAAAGATTTGTAAGGACACTTTCCTGATTGGCACTATTATATCAGTCATTGACTTTGCAGAGAACTATACATTGCAGCCCCAAAATGAGTTACAAGCTCAATATTACAATTCTATTCAGATTGCTATTTTTGTGCACATAACATATATAAATTTGACTGATAGTATAGAATATGACCGAAAGATAATCAGAGAATACCATTTTTATATGAGCAATGATAGATCTTACTCTCACAAGTATGTCCAGCATTGCTTTGAGAATTATTTTGAGTGGGTGTGGGAAAATGATATTTCTATGGATAGACATCTCATTTGGTCAGATAATTGCACAGGTCAATTAAAAAATGCTTGTATGTTTTATTGGTTATGCATAATGCATGTAGAGAGAGGTGTACCTCATATTTGGAGTTTTCTTGAGACTGGTCATGGAAAAGGGGAGCATGATGGAGCAGGTGCATGTGTAAAGAGAGCTCTAGTTAAGGAGAAATTGAGGATTTTAGGTGCACAACTCCTTGATGCCAGTTCTGATTAGTGTAATTCAACATTATCACAGGGGGGAATCTTGATTCAGCGATACACAAATTATTTTGGTTGGTTGAGATGGGAACAATTGGAGATAGGTTGGATTGTCAAAATGTGAAAGATTCTTCAAAAATGCATTCATTTTGAAGCTCATATGCTAGTACATGGACCATTTGGACATGATAGTTGGATTGTTTTTGTTTGAGGTATCTTTAGTGTGATTGGGATCAGTGTGAGTAAAGTGAATGGGTCGATACATGGGTTCCACATTATCTAAATCCTTTATCTATCACACTCTCTATAATAAATCATGACATGGATTGTTCACTTTACTATGACCATCTTTCAAATCTTCTACAGCCAAGATATATTTTTGCATTTGTTGCACCATAGGTGAATGATGAGAGATCAGATTACTGGTTAGCACATTGTGTATGAAGAAAGAAGAAACTTGCACAACCGACAAAAGATGATGATATGTTCACATATCTGATAGGATCACATGTTGTTGCAAGAATATGGTTGCGCACATACATGATTAGAAATAATAGTATTTTTGCATTTGAAGACTACGAGAAGCACAAAACCATTCTCATGTATTTACATCTTGTTATAGCAGCCAATGTTAAGTTGTTGAAACATCAAGGAAAACAAAAGACAAAGTAACTTTGGACTTTAGTACTGTTGATCATGAAACATTATTGAATACCCTCAAGCAGAGAGATGACCCTTTAGGCACACTCAGTAGGTAAGTGCAACTCACTACAATGTTTTCCATGTTAATTGCGGTTACGTTCAATACATTCATTGTAGTTTTCTAATTTATTTGTTTTAGCCAATAAAATTGGTTTTGTATGTGGATTGTAAGTGTATTTGGATACATATATGATAGATTTAGGAGATTGAGGTGTGAATTTGATTAGCCCAGATCTTTTATGATGGTAAAATTCACTATGCATTGGCTAGTCATGTTCTTTGGCTCATTTAGTTACTTATACATTCATAACCTTTTTGTCAACCTATAAATTTTTTTTCTTGTGCCTTCTTAATGGAGGGATTGGAATGTAGATGTCATGGAGTACCATGTGTTAAAATTATATACCTTAGGAGCGGAAATGATACTTAAAATTTTGATATACAGTTGTGTATCTAAGACTTTGAGAAATTCTATATCTCAGACTTTTGATCACATTGATATATTTATTCATAATATGTTGTATCAATGATATACAATGATTTTGTACGAAAGGTGGTGTGTACAATAAAACTTGTATAATGATGAAATACATGCAAGAATGAAAATATGTGACAAAACATTCTTAAGGCTTTGTTGAATGTGTTAGATAAGATGTATTATAAATTCTTGTACAATAAAATATAAGGCTTTGTTGAATGTGTTCAAAGTAGTAAAGTATTTGATTTAAATAAATTGTGGTTTGTTTGTGCAAATGTGTATCATTCACCTATGAATCACACATAGTATCAAAAAAATGTAGTACTAAGTCAGTGTTCATTTGTAGTTCTATCATGGTGGTCATTTGTAGCATAGACATTACATATACCAACTTCCTTACCCTTAACACTAAAGAAAATCCAAACCACTCTTTGGGACAAAAAAGGATTGCAACACCCCCTTTTCCTTCATGATGAGAAGTAATGAAGCATTTGGAGTCCTTCCAAATGCATTTAAGACCGATTTCTAGTGTAAAACCTATAGGCTTAAACCTTTTGCATCATGAAGATATTAATGTAATCTCTATTGGTGTAGCCTTAATTCTTTAGCAGAACAAACCAGTTGCAAATGAAAGTTATTTCCAATCCTCAACTTCTCCAATTGGTCTCAATCCCTCATTCATCCATATAGATCCATACAATTGCAAAAAGTAATAGAATTACATAAAAAATTCATCCGTATAGAATACCTTTTATATTTTTAATTCCAAATCCTCAAAGGTCCTTGGAAATTAATTGTATGATCAAAGAGTACTAGTTGGGGCAACAATTTTTGCAAAAGGAAAAGTCTTGAAACATTGGACAACTCCTCTAACTTAGGAACCCTCACTTTGGCTTGGAAGGACTAATTGAGGCACTTAATGAAGGAAGTACCCTTAAAACATTGAACTCCACCAATATAACACTTGGGATACCTTGGGGCACATGAGAGAACATCATTTCTCCATTTTTGGTTCTTGAAACAATAACCATCAAAAGTAATGGGGAATCGAGCATCTAGTCTATGCTTTTCTACCAGTCACATACCACTAACAATTTGAGAGCATCAAGAACCATTCATCGTGGGACCCAAAAATCAGCTCCATCAGCTCTAGTTTGCCAGGTAAATACTAGGGGAGACCTTTTTTTTTCTCGTGTAGCATCAAGAACATTCTGCCACATGTCAGACCAAAGTGTTCCCTAGGTGCACTAAGCCAAATTCGGCAGAAATTTTTGGAGATCTATATCTTAGACCTTGTGAGATATATAAAAGATCTATGAAGTGAAAAAGGACCATCTTGGGAAGGCATACAAACACAGCTCAGATCTAGGAGATTCCACTCAGATTCTATTAAGCAACCCAATCTCAGTTGGTATAAAAAGTTGCATTGTTGCTCAGTTGAAAGTTTCTCAATGGTGCATCTTTCAAACCATTCATTGTGGGACCAAACCGTTAGCTACATCAGCTCCAATTGACTAGGTAAATGCTAGGGGAGACTTTTGTTCACTTGTGTAGCATCAAAAATATTTTGGCATATGTCAGACTGAAGTGTTCCCTAGGTGCACTAAGCCAAATTGCGCAGCAATTTTTGGAGATCCATATCTTGAACCTCCTAAGAGATATCAAATATCCATTAAGTGCATAAGGACCATCTTGGGAAGGCCTAAAAGAACGTCACTTAGTTCTAGGAGATTTCACTCATATTCCATTTAGTGACCCGATCTCGGTTGGTGCAAAAAGTTGTATTGTTGCTCAGTTGAAAGTTGCTCAATGGTGCATCTTTCAAAATATTCATCATGGGACCAAACCATCAGCTCCATCAGTTCTAGTTGGCCAAGTAAATTCTAGGGGAGACCTTTCTTTTCTTGTGTAGCAACAAAAATGTTCTAGCGCATGTCAGACCGAAGTGTTCCCAAGGTGCACTAAGCCAAATTGGGTAGAAATGTTTGGAGATCCATATCTTGGACCTCGTGAGAGATATCAAAGATCTGTGAAGTGCACAAGGACCATCTTGGGAAGGCCTACAAGCATGTAGCTCAGTTCTTGGAGATTCTATTTGGTGACCCGATCTTGGTTGGTGCAAAAATTTGCATTGTTGCTTAGTTAAAAGTTGCTCAATAGTGCATCTTTCAAACCTTTTGTTGTCAGACTAAAATTTCATCTCCATTAGTTCCATTTGGATGGGTAAACTCTAGGGGAAACCTTTCTTCACTTGCATAGCATCAAAAACATTTTGGCGCATGTCGGACCGAAGTGTTCCCAAGGTCCACTAAGCCAAATTGTGCAGCAATGTTTGGACATCCATATCTCAGACCTCATGAGAGATATCAAAATACATGAAGTGAAAAAGGACCTTCTTGGGAAGGTGTACAAGCATGTAGCTTAGTTTTGGGAGATTCCACTCAGATTCCATTTGGAGACCCGATCTCGGTTGGTGCAAAATGTTGGATTTTTTCTCAGTTGAAAGTTGTTCAATGGTGCATCTTTTGAATCATTCAACGTGGGACCGAACCATCAGCTCCATCAGCTCAAGTTGGTTGAGTAAATGCTAGGGGAGAACTTTCTTCACTCATGTAGCATCAAAAACATTCTGGCGCATGTCAGACTGAAGTGTTCCCAAGGTACACTAAGCCAAATTGGGAAGCATTTTTTGGACATCCATATCTCAGACCTCGTGAGAGATATCAAAGATACAGGAAGTGAAAAAAGACCATCTTGGGAAGGCCTACAAGCTCATAGCTCAATTCTAGGAGATTCCACTCAGATTCCATTTGGCGAACCGATCTTGGTTGGTGCAAAAATTTGCATTATTGCTCAGTTTAAAGTTTCTCAATGGTGCATCTTTCAAATTGTTCATTGTGGGACCAAATCATCAGCTCCATTGGCTATAGTTGGCTAGGATAACACTAGGGAAGACATTTCTTTACTCATGTATCATCAAAAACATTCTGACACATGTCATACCAAAGTGTTGCCAAGGTGCACTAAGCCAAATTAGGAAGCTATTTTTGGAGATCCATATCTCGGACCTTGTGAGAGATATCAAAGATCTGTGAATTTAAAAAGGACCATCTTAGGAAGGCCTACAAGCATGTATCTTAGTTCTAGGAGATTCCACTTAGATTCCATTTGGTGACCTGATCTCGGTTGGTGCAAAAAGTTGCATTGTTGCTCAGTTGAAAGTTTCTCAATGGTGCATCTTTCAAACCGTTTGTTGTGGGACCAAAACATTAGCTCCATCAGCTCTAGTTGGCTTAGAAAATGCTAAGGGAGACCTTTCTTTTCTTGTGTAGCATCAAAAATGTTCTAGTTCATGTCAAACTGAAGTGTTCCTAAGGTGCACTAAGCCAAATTAGGCAGCAATGTTTGGAGATCCATATCTTAGACCTTGTGATAGATATCAAAGATCTGTGAAGTGCAAAAGGACCTTCTTGGGAAGGCATACAATCATGTAGCTAAGTTCTAGGAGATTCCATTCAGATTCAATTTGGTGATCCGATCTTAATTTTTGCAAAAAGTTGCATTATTGTTCAGTTGAGAGTTGACCAATTATTTATATTTGACCGAGAGCCTCAAAGAGATTTTCTCTCACAGAATGTAATGATTTCAATGTTCTTTATGCTCGAGACAAGTAATGGTGTAGAGAACCTCCCATTTTGATGTCTTGATGTGTGTTAGGATTGGATTTAGGTCTTTTTGTGTGGATTGGAATAAGATCCAATAGGTTAGATGCAATGTTGTTTACCTTCATGTTTGTAAGAGCCAATAGTGCTCATTAGGTGATTTAGGGTCATTTTGACCTAAAATGGGAAAAGTTGGTATTTTGTTGTAATTTGGGTTTGGTGTGTGTTTTAGGACCATAAATTTTCTAATCAAAGTCATACAGGTCAATCATGACCATCGAGTTGACAAAAGAAGTCAACTTGCTCAAAATGTAAAAGTTTCTAGCAACTTTGAAAAGTTGCTCGAGAAACTTTTGCAACTTCTTGACAAGAAGTTGCAAAATCAAGTTGGAGCAGTTGTAACTACCCATGCTTGTTATATGAGCATGAATTTGATGATTTGGATAGGTTAATGAAATTTTGGATTGCAACATTGATTTTGTGAACTCCTGTATGGATGGTTTTGACTGTATTCTTGTGACATACAGAGCTTTCTACATTTTGTATGGTCCTGTATGGATTAGAAAAGGAGATCAGACCCCATGGGGGTGTTGAGTTTAAAAATAGCTTTCATTTCCATAGCTTAGTTTTTTTGAAGTTATTGTAGTGTAAAGTTGTGTAATTATTAAGGTCACTAGTCTGCAAGTAACATTTCTAGTGTTGCAGAGTTAGAAATGGCTCGAACCTAAGAACCCAGCAGGGGAATTGATTGAAACCATGGGGAAGGTAGGGTTAGAGTACGTAAATATGGATTTTTCTTTATTTTTGGTTGTTGTAATGGATTTCCTAGACCAAGTTTGAAGCCCTATGGCTGACTTTTAGGAATAGGTGAGCTAGGACAAGGATAAGAAGGATTTGGCATGAGAACCCATGATCTTGGGGAAAGGACTTAGTGGCATTTGCAGAAGCCCTAAATAGTCTTCTTGAAGAATCAAAAGGTGGTGGATCATGAAATGAAGGTTGAAGGTCAATTTGACAATTATTTGTAAAAACTAGGGCCTGATGAATGCTAGGGTTGTGGATGCATCCAAAAGTCAAGGTTTTGGATTCTGATATGTTTGATAGATACCTTGAATATTTTCAAGGTCTTTTGTAGGGTTTTTTGGGGGTTTTTGGAGTACTAGCACAAAAATAGTGAATTTTGACCTACTAGGAAATACGGCAATTAGGCCTCGTAGTGAATTTGATACCAATTAGATTGGTAAACTATCTTGAAGTGTGGGTAAGGGTTCATAATGAATTTTAATGGACCAAGGACATAGGCAAGAGTCTATGGGATGTATGGGAAGATCCTAAGCTGGGGGTTTGGGATTCTAGGAAGAAGTCTAGTGAGGAAGCCTAGGTAATTGAGGAACTAGTTGGACTAGTTAAGCCTAGAAACTTTGAAATCTTCAAAGAGATCAACTATACCTTGGAGGAGAAGTTGGTAGGAAGGGTCTTGGAGATCCTAATTGGAGAAGAATTAAAAAACAAGTAACCATTGGATGGTTAGGAGAGAGAAAGAAGCACATTGAGGAAATAAATCGCTAGAGTCTTAAACCCTTTGCATCATAGTGGTATCAGAGCCTAAATTTCTTGAAGTTTGTGTATGTCTAAAGGGGAGGAGATTTTAGAGGTTGCCAGCATGCCTCCTAAGGAAATGAGTAGAAATTCCATTTTGGAATTGGTTCAGGGGCTCTTGGAGAAGGCTAGTGTGTCTGAGACAAAGAGTAAAAAGAAGATCACTGAGTGGGGAGATGAGAGTGATGAGGATGTTGAAAGTTGGACAAAAGAGTCATCTAACAAAGGTAAAGAACCTAAGATGGATAAATTAAAAAAGTTATTCTTGGATTCCTTTAAGTCCCTTAACAATGATAGTATGGAACAAATACCATATTACTATGGTAGCCTAAATAGAGAAGAGTTGTTAGATTGGCTAGAGGCCATTGACAACCAGTTTGATTACAAGGAGGTATCAAAAGAGAAGAGGCTCAGCTATGCAAAAGCTAGACTCAAAGTATCTGCATTGGTGTGGTGGAACATGATGCAAGATGATAGAGTAACCAGTGGAAAGAAAAAGATAGTTTCTTGGGAGAGGATGAAAATCAGATTGAGGGCACAATTCTTGCCTACTGATTATGAAATCCAAATGTACCAAAAGTTGTAGAACTTAAGACAAAAGGAGATGATAGTGAGTTCCTATACTGAGGAGTTCCATAAAATAAGCCTAAGGGATAGAAGAAATGGAGAAGGTGGCAAGGTATCTCAATGGGTTAAGACAAGGGATACAAGATGAAATTAACATGATGGCTCCTGGCAGTATGCACAAGTTTTTTCAGTTAGCCTTAAGGGAAAAGGATAAGGCTAGAAGGAAGAATGACTTCCATCAAAGAGGAAGAGGTGCTAACAATAATAGAGGTTTTAGAGGTAGGAGTAACTTTGGCAGAGGACAAAGCCCTAATAAACAAGAAGATAGTCATTCTATGGATAATAGTGGAGGTAATCAGTTCAGAGGATCATTCCAAAGAGGAGGATATAGAGGAAGAGAACCACCAAGAGGAAGTTTTCAGCCCCAAGGAAGATCTAATTTAGTCTTTACTGGTAGATGTTATAACTGCAATCAAGTGGGTCATGCAATGGGTAGGTGTCCTGAAAAGGCTACTTCTTCTTCAATGGGGGATAGAAGAAATCAGTTGGTGCAAGAGGATGACACACAAAGTGTTACTTCTCCCATTTCCAAGGCAGGGCCAGTAATGGATGGAGAGAATTTTATGTTGAGAAGAACTTTTTTGAAAGTTCTTAATACCATAGAAACACCTCAAAGAAATATTTTGTTTAAGACAACTTGTAGATTTCATGGGAAGATTTGCAAAGTGATAGTGGACTCTAGATCCATTGAGAATATTGTATCCACAAAGATGGTGGATAAATTGAAAATAAGAAGGATACCTCATACCACACCCTATAAAGTTCCATGGTTGAACAAGGGTCAACAAATAGTGGTAGATGAACAAACCTTGGTGGAGTTTGAAATAGGAGAGTATAAGGACAAGGCCCTATGTGACATATTTCTCATGGATGCATGTCATATTCTTCTAAGGCATCCTTGGAAATATAATGTAAAGGCTATCCATGATGGAGAAAAGAACAACTATGTTATCACCAAGCTAGGGAAGAAGTTTCAAATGGATCCATTACATGAACATCATGAAGAGAAGCATATGGGAACTAGTGTGATGCTCTAGAGTGGGAAGGAGTTTCTAAAATCTATGAAGAAGGAGAAAGGAGTCTATTGTGAAGTGATAGTGAAGCCAAAGGAGGAGACCAAGTAGAAAGTCAACATGCCACCAGAGATACAAGCATTGTTGGAAAAGTATCATGACATAGTGCAAAATGGTTTTCCAAGTGAACTACCACCCATGAGGGATGTGATTCATCAGATAGACCTCATTCTTGGACAAAATTCACCAAACAAAGTAGAATATAAGATGAAACCAAGTAAAAATGCAGAGATAGAAAAATAGATTCAAGATTTGTTGGAAAAGGGATTGATAAGGAAGAGTTTGAGCCCCTGTGTTGTGCCTACTATTCTTGCACCTAAGAAGGATGGAAAATGGAGGATGTGTATGGACTCCAGGGATATAAACAAGATTACAATAAGATATAGATTCCCAATGCCCCGAATTGAGGATTTGATGGACAATTTGGGAGGTTTGTGTTACTTTTCAAAGGCGGATTTGAAGTCAGGATATCACCAAATCAGGGTTAGGCCTAATGATGAGTGGAAAATAGCCTTCAAGACCAATGAAGGGCTGTATGAGTGGCTAGTTATTCCCTTTGGCCTAACTAATGCACCTAGCACATTCATGAGGCTCATGAATGAAGTGCTAGAATATTTTATTGGTAAGTTTGTAATAGTATATCTTGATGATATTTTGATATTTAGTAGGTCTAAGGAGGAGCATATAAAGAATTTGGAGATGGTATTAAGGAGGATACATAAATAAAAGTTGATGATCAATCAAGAAAAGCGTGAGTTTCTAAAAACTGAACTAGTTTATCTTGGTTTTTTGGTTGCTAATGGATGTATGAAGATGGACCCCGATAAGGTTAAGTAAATATTGGAATGGACTATACCTAGGTCCATAGGGGATGTTAGGATTTTTCATGGATTAGCCTCATAGTATAGGAAATTTGTAAGAAAATTCAGTCATGTATGTGCCCCTATTCTCAACACCATTAAAGGTGGAATCAAATGTCAATTTAAGTGGACAGTGGAAGCAGACCAAGGGTTTGAAATGCTGAAGAAAAGGATTATAGAGTTTCCTACACTTAGGTTTCATAATTTCAATCATCTATTTGTGGTAGTGTGATGCTATCAAGCTAGCCATTGGAGTAGTGCTATGCCAAGAGGGACACCTTGTGGAATTCTTCTCAGAGAAGTTGAATGAGGCTAAAAAAAATTACTCCACGTATGATATGGAATTGTATGCTATGGTACAAGCCCTTAAAAAATGGAGACACTATCTCTTACCTAGGGAATTTGTGGTCTACACCAATAACCATGCTCTATATTTCTTGAATGGGCAGGAAAAACTGAATCAAAGGCAATTGAAGTGGGTAGAATCATTGCAAGCTTATACATTTATCATAAAGCATAAGAAAGGTGTTAGCAACAAGGTTGCAGATGCTCTTAGTAGAAGAGTACTCACAATATAGGAGATACAATTTCAAAGTGTAGGGATGGATGATTTGAAGGACCTCTACCAGGAGGAGAAATATTTCAGAGATGCCTATGAGGCATGTGTGAAGTTCCAATAGGAATTTAAAATGGATTTCAATGATTTTATGTTGCAAGAAGGCCTATTGTTTAAAGGAAATCTTATGTGTATACCTTAGTGCTCAATGAGGGAGAACATTGTGAAGGAGAAACACCAAGGAAGCTTGGGAGGCCACTTTGAAGTGGATAAAACATTGGAGTAGGTGAATAGGCATTACTATTGACCTAATTTACAATCAGATGTTAGGAGATTTGTAGAACAATGTTAGATTTGTCAGAGGGAAAAAGGAAAAAGTAGTAACAATGGGTTGTACCAACCCCTATCCATACCCCAAAGGCCTTGGGAGTGCCTAAGTATGGACTTTGTGCTGGGGTTACTAAAGACAAAAATGGGTCATGATAGTGTATTTGTGGTGGTGTACCATTTTAGAAAAATGGCTCACTTCATTCCATGTAATAAAACCAATGATGCTTCCCAAATTGAAAGGCTATTCTTCAGAGACATTGTAAGGATCCATGGATTGCCACTAAATATAGTAAGTGACATAGATAGTAAGTTTGTGGGTCACTTTTGGAGGACCCTTTGGAAAATTTTGGGTACAAACTTATCTTTCTCTTCAGCCTACCATCCACATTCAGATGGGTAAATGAAGGTTGTCAATAGGTCACTTGGAAACTTGCTAAGATGCTTGACTAAGAAACATGGACAGTCATGGGATCACATCATAGGGCAGGCAGAATTTTCCTACAATGACTCCATTAATAGGAGTACTGGTAAAGGCCCCTTTGAAATAGTATATGGGGTCAATCCTAGAGGGATCTTAGAGTTGAGGTATCTCAATTTGAAGGACAAAAGGAATTCACAAGTGGAGTCATTTGCAGAACAGATGAAGGAGCTTCATGATCAAGTCAATAAGACTTTACAAAAGCAAGTGGAGAAGTATAAGTCCAAAGATGATCAGGAAAGAAGGGATTTGTAGTTCAAAGTAGGGGATCTATTACTTTCCTACCTCAAGAAGGAAAGGATACCCAAGGGTTAGATAACTAAGCTACTTATGAAGAAGATAGGCCCATTGAAGATTTTGCATAAGTATGGAAAGAATTCCTATGAGGTGGGGTTGCCTCCTAATTTGGGGATTTCACCCATTTCAATGTTTGTGACCTATATTCCTACAAGGGACCATCTACAGACATAGGTCAACCCAATCTTGCAGAATTAGGGGATGATGATTAGGTAAAAGACTTGCCTACCCCAATGCCACTGCAATTGGAAAGTGTATTGGATTCTAAAGTAATCAAGATTGAAAGGAAGGGAAACTACAAGGAGTACCTCATCAAGTGGTAGGCACTACCTAAAGCTAAGGTCACTTGGATGATAGATCTAAACATTGTGAAACACGGGGTCACCATTGAAGACCTCTTAACTCAAGGGACTTGAGTTATTTGTCCCAGGGGAGTATAGTGTAGAGCACCTCCCATTTTGATGAGTTGATGTGTGTTAGGATTAGATTTATGTGTTTTTGTGTGGATTGGAATAAGATCCAATAGGTTAGATGCAATGTTGTTCAGCTTCATGTTTGTAAGAGCCAATAGTGCTGATTAGGCGATTTAGGGTCATTTTGACCTAAAATGGGAAAAGTTTGTATTTTATTGTAATTTGGGTTTGGTGTGTATTTTAGGACCATAAATGTTCTAATCAAATTCATAGAGGTAAATCATGACCATCGAGTTGGCAAAAGAAGTCAACTTGCTCAAAATGTAAAAGTTGCTAGCAACTTTTGAAACTTCTTAACAAGAAGTTGCAAAATAAAGTTGGAGAAGTTGTAACTACCCATGCTTGGTATATGAGCATGGATTCAATGATTTGGACAGGTTAATGAAATTTTTGATTGCAATATTGATTTTGTGAACTCATGTACGGATGGTTTTGACTATATTCTTATGATATACAGAGCTTTTTGCATATAGTACGGTCCTGTACGGATTGGAAAAGGAGATTGGGACCCATGGGGGTGTAGAGTTTCAAAATAGATTTAATTTCCATAGCTTAGTTTGTTTTTAAGTTATTTTAGTGTAAAGTTGTGTAATTATTAAGGTCACTAGTCTGCAAGTGACATTTCTAGTGTTGCAGAGTTAGAAATGGCTCTAACCTAAGAGCCCACCGGTGGAATTGACTGAAACTATGGGGGAAGTAGGGTTAGATTCTATAAATAGGTATTTTATTTTATTTTTGGTTGTTGCAATGGATTTCCTAGACCAAGTTTGAAGCCCTATGTCTGATTGTTAGGAACAGGTGAGCCAGGACAGGGATAAGAAGGATTTGGCATGAGCACCCATGATCTTGGGGAAAGGACTTAGTGGAATTTTTAGAAGCCCTAAATAGTATTCTTCAAGAATAAAAAGGTGTTGGATAGTGAAATGAAGGTTGACGGTCAATTTGACAATTGTTTGTACTGACTGGTCTAGAGGCCTAAATAATAGGCTAAAAACTAGGGTCTGATGAATGCTAGGGTTGTGGGTGCATCCAGAGGTCAGGGTTTTGGATTTTGGTAGGGTTGGTAGATACCTCGAAATATTTTCAAGGTCTTCTATTGGGTTTTTTGGGGGGTTTTGGGAGTACTAGCCCAAAAATAGTGAATTTTGACCTACTAGGAAATAGGACAATTAGGCCTTGTAGTGAATTTGATACCAATTGGATTGGTAAACTATCTTGAAGTGTAGGTAAGGGTTCAAAATGAATTTTAATGGGCCAAGGACATAGGCAAGAGTCTATGAGATGTATGGGAAGATCCTAAGCTAGGGGTTTGGGATTCTAGGAAGAAGTCTAGTGAGGAAGCCTAGGTAATTGAGGAACTAGGTGGACTAGTTAAGCTTAGAAAATTTGAAATCTTCAAAGAGATAAAATATAGGTTGGAGGAGAATTTGGTAGGGAGGATCTTGGAGATCCTAATTGGAGAATAATTCAAAAATATTTAACCATTGGATGGTTAGGAGAGAGAAACAAGCACATTGAGGAAATAAATCACTAGAGTCTTAAACCCTCTGCATCAAGTAAGGAGAATGTACTGCAAAAGTGCAAAGAATAAAATACACATGAATATTTTAAGGTGATTTTTAGGATATGCATAGATTGGATGTATTTAGAAATATTTAAAGACTTTCAAGCAATTGCACATAGAATATTGAAAGATCAGGTAGACAAATGAGAGATGTGGAAGAACATACAAGGCATAAGAATCATTTTTATTGTTGCAACATGTGGAACTATTCAAGGTATGTTTTCTATTTAAAATAGTGCCTCTGGGATGTTACCTCAAGCAATGAGACAATTTGATTATAGAATGTGTGTAAAGCTTGTTAGTTGTTTTCCTAAATGCCAATGTGAAGTGTAGAAAGAGAGGATGTAAGAAAGTTATTTTACTTAATGTCTCAAGAAAAAACCAAAGCATAAACTAAAGAACATTAAAATATTTGATAAAATGAATCAAAGGAACATACAAGCATAAACAAATCAAGTTGAACTGTTTGAACAATGTAAACCAAGTACATTGAACTACAACGTAAATAAGATATGCTGAATTTTTTGAAAAATGTAAAGAAAAAACATTGAACTTGTTTTAATAGAAATACAAGGCACGTTGATTATTAATAGAATAATCTAAAGAGATTTCATTACATTGACTGCAAGGATTATAAAAAAGGCATGCAAAGTACTTTTAGATATATTCAAACATGGTGTAATACCAAAATAATAACATTAATCAAATGAAAACTAGATCTATAAAGGATCAAAGGTTGTCTTAGTGGGCATGCCACATGTACGAATGAAAGAAATTGAAAACCAAATCAGAGGTTTAGTTATTCCAACATCCCAACAATGGAGTATTTCAAATAAATACATGTAAAATAAATGTTAAATAACATAATGCATTTGACAAAACATTATTAAATTGCACTCCTATCTACCATGAATCTTGCAATCAACATTTTGGTGTTCTCAAAAGTATAGTGCAGTAGATGGCTAATGGAGAATGAAGATGTAGTATGAAAATAATACATACATATAATGAATGGGAAAGATATAATATGAAAATGAACATACATACATAAATACAACACATGACAAAGACACAATATGAAAATAATACATACATACAACACATGCCAAAGATATAATATGGAAATGATACATAAATAGAATGCATGGAAAAGATAAAATAATTAGAAATGAACATGTAGATATGTATATATGAAATAGTTTTGTACAAAATGTGGCACATTCCATCTCAAAAAATTTACAAAATAAACATATCTAGATGCAATATGGCATACGCCATCTCAAAATGTGTCATATGGAATCTCAAAATAAGAAGTTCAACTACAAATGTTTCTAGGACATCCTATTCTACTGATGGATGGTCAAAGTGAAGTCTCTTCAAACTATTCTTTGGCTCTGATGGATCCTGCATTCAAACACAAAAGTGAAACCCCAAGTTATATTACTTAATTTATATGGTTTCTATAAATAATAAATAAAAATTTAAAATTATATTTAACAATAATATTTTTTTTTTGAAATTCAACTCTCATGTACCTCACCTCTTTGTCTCCTCATGCAGACAAGAGACCTAATATATGTCCTTGGTAGAGAAGGGATAGTGCCACCAATGTCGACTATGACCTGTATATGTTTGCAAACATGAGATTGATCTATGACTTATATTATCTAATGTTAAATCCTTGGTAGAAAATATATATTTTAAAAATAACTAAATTAAAATTAAAACTTACCTGCGTTGAAATTTCTTTAGGAAATGTCAGTTGGTTCATCAATGATACAAAACCTTGGCATGGTACCTCCCTCAAACTAGGGGTGACCTACAAAATTCAAACAGATGCTTCATACAATCATGACTTGAACATATTAAATATATAATTGATAGTAAAATACATACAAATAAATTTATAAATATACGTACTTGTAGACACCTAAATCTGATTAACCTAATTCAATCATATTTAATGCCTTCTGGGACATATCAACTAAGTAATAAAGCATTACCTAATTGACTTGTGTCATCCCCTAGCCTTAATAAATTCACTTAATTGGCTATAGTCCTGATTAATTATTAAAAGAAACCAATAGCTTAATAATTAATTAAAACCCTATTCCCCTATTATTGAATGAATATTTTATTTATGTAATTCAATTCATTAATATTTATTTTAACCCCTAACCTAACCTATCTCAACCACCTAACTTAGAGTTCAAACTAATCCCAACCTCTTCAACCATCCTAATCGTAATCGTAATCCTATCCTAAACTCTCCCTAATGATGTCACATTTCTAATCTTTGGATTAGGAATTTAATCCCTTCCCCAAAGTCAACTTTCTCAAGCTCTATCTTATCCCCTCACCCATGCCTCATTAATGTCTCATTAATGCCTCTTACACTCCTCATTAAGGCTCTTACACCCTCTTTAATATCTTACTCTCCTAAAGTCTCCTCTCATCTCCTTGCCTCACTTCCCTAAATGGTCACATTCCTCCCTCTTTTCAACCCAATCATATTGTGACACTTGTCATCATATGATACACTTAAAGAAGCACAATCCATGTACTCTCTTCTAGGTGCATTTGAACCTCTCCTCAGGATTGCATCCTGACCCTTGATTCCTCACCCATTTTCTATAAAAGAAACCTCATTCCTTCATAATTTCATCCACCTTCCATGTAAAGTTATAATGCTATTTTGAGAGAAAATCATAAATCTATCTTTTAGAGAAGAGTTATAATGCGAGTTTGAGATCCCAACTTGAATCTTGAAGCACGTTCATGAGCACACATCCACAACAAATGGACAAATCCAATGAACAAAATGGAGTTTGAATGAGCTTGTAGGAGGTCACTTTCTTTGTTTAGCTTATTTCAAGTTTTCATTTTATGTCTTTGCCTATATGTTGTTTAGATTATTAGTTGTTGAGTGTTTTGATTTATTACTATGCTCCTTTACACCTAATTTTCATACCTCACATTCTGGCACGCCCAATGGGACCCACTTCACAGCTTTCTTTTCATTGTTTTGCTTGCAAACTAACCCTCTAAGCTAATGTGTTTTTGTTGTTTGAGTATGTTTTGCAAGCTCTTATTTTCTTTTGTAGTTTGAAAAAGGCAAGAAGACTATATTCCTTCTATCTTCTTTGTACTTTCTCTCTATTACCCATTTGTTGAAATATGGTCTATATCACTAGGACCATTATTTGTAAAAACATGGGGGGAAGGCATTGTAAACCTACAATAATGCACTCTTACTAACTATTTTTATTTTTTTTACAAATCTATAGGTTAGCCATCTAGTTTGGTAAGAAAGCACATAATCTTTTAATTAAAAAATTCCCATTTCCCTTTTTGGTGTTTAAAAAGAACAATGTATGTACTCACATCATTTCACACTTGGTTTTGGGTTTTAAAATCAACAAAAGTCAAAGTCAAAAAAATTCAAAAGTCAAAGTCAACAAAATTCACATTCAACAAAATTCAACATTTCTTTTTTGGGCTTAAAATGAACATGCACAGAATCTTGAATGCTTTAAGGAAAATGAACAATCAAACATCTGATTTTGGGTTTAAAACTAAACAATCAAATCACACATCTTGTTTTTGGATCTTAAAATTGAACTAACTATCAAACACTTCACTTTTTGGGCTTTAAAATTGGACAATCTATAACATATTTCATTTTGGATCTAAAACCTGAACATTCAATCAACATTTCAATTTGGGTTTTAAAATGAACAAGGCGAATCAAGCACATTTCAATTTGAGTCCTAAAAATTGAACAGGTAAATCAAAACATTTCAAATTTGGGTTTAAAACTAAACAAATCAAACATCATCTTGAATGCATAAAAAAGAATTGAACAAGGAAAAGTACATTTTGATTTGGTGCACATAAAATCAAACAAACTTGGAAGTTTTATTTTTGCACAAATCAAACATCGCCTAACTTGTCAAAAATAATTAACCGTGTGTTTTGTATTTTTGATGCATTCGCACAAAATCTATAGAGCACAACCTCACATCATGTACTATCCTCTTCCATTGGTCGTTGGTGAAAGAGAAAGTAACTATGAATGTTTGAAACTTTTAATTTTTGCATAGAGGGGCCTATCTAGAAGAAGCACGAGTCCTTCTGGAGAATGACCCCAAACTGGTAAACCCTTCATCCGGTATAGAAATAAGGTGGACTTTAAGGTCTATCTATATCCCTTCAAGCTCAAGCAGGTCATGTTCAATGGTAGTCCATACTAAGTGAATATCCTTAGCATACTAGCATGGTTGAATTAGGCTCTTAAGTGAGTCACACCATACAAATCAATTGCGAGGACACCACGAAAATACTAGCAACTAATAAATCTAGAAAAATACATGATCCATCCCTAAAAGCTTGATAATCGACTGGGCAAGGAAGACAGTAACTTCCCTGAGAAATTCACACATTCGTGCCACCCTGAGTATTTTGAGTCAAATAACATGACATCATAGAGCCTCATACTTAATGGTGGTTGTATTTTGATTAGCTCTTGTGTGTGTGCCTACATATGCAGACAAAGGTTTTCAAGCTCACCAAATCCTTAAGGTAGAAAGTGCTTGTATGTGCCTTCAATGTTACAAACCTTGTGAAAAACAATTCTTGAACATACACAAATCTGAGAGTTTTGGAGTCCTTTTACCAAATAGATCAACATTTGTATGCTTCTTACAAGGTTGCTTTGCCTCTTGCAAGATTGTTTGCTCAAAATCCTCAAGATCATCATTTATTCTGCAAACATTCCAAGGCACACTTGTCGTAGACAATGCCTCATCCTAAACATTATCAAGTTGAGCTCATATATATTTCTGTCAAGCGCAAGAAATTCAAGTCCTCCATTTCTCCCCATATCCTAGACCAGCAGGGCTATCTTTTTCATTTCCCATCCTCTTTCCATATTCTTCAATGTCAGTCTTTCTTCCTAATCTTAGCTTGAGTCTTCATTTCATTTCCCTCATTCCTCCTAATCCAACTCATCCAAAAAGTGTCATGTCACAAATATATTATGATGAGTTTGGTTGTCATATATCTTCCTTGACTTTATCCTATTCCAGTAATGATGAGCATCTTGTTGATCATGATGCATACTTTGAAAACCTTAGAAAGCTTCCCCAACATCCTATTCCAGTGATGATAAGAGTCTTGTTGATCGTGATGCATACTTTGAAAACCTTAGCAAGCTCTCCCCAATGTCCCATTCCAGTGATGATGAGAGTCTTGTTGATCATGATGCATACTTTGAAAACCTTAGTAAGCTCACCCCAACATCCTATTCTAGTGATAATGAGGGTCTTGTTGATCATGATGTGTACATGGAAAGCCTTAACACACTTACTCCAAGAATCCACCAAACTCTAGTCATTCCTCCACACTATCCCATCATGCTTCCATGCATACCCACTAGCACTCCTTATCCTACCTTTGACAAGGGAAATCTATCTTATCCTTTATCCACATCTCTTACCTATATATCCATGCATCCATCTTATCCCATAGTCATATCCCAAACTCCATCTTTTCACAATAACACTACTAGCTACATCCCTAATCCCAATCCACCATCTCATTATCCTCTAACCCATGATCAAATCCCTAATCCTAGTGCTTCATTTCCCCCAAGACATCACCATGACCCCTATGCTATTGCTAATATACCATCCACTCTATCCTACCCATCTACCCCATCTTATTCCAATCTACCATATCCCATTCCTACCTACATTAACACATATTCCATACCCCAATCCATCCCTCCTCTCCCATTAGTTAGTCAATCTTGTTCATAAGTCACCCCCATGCCTACCTATGTGAACTATCTCACCATCTGATATGTAAGTCTCCAAGGAGTTCCACAAGGAAGCCAGCAAAAAATCCATCTCTTAAAGAGTCACATCATATCACTCCCCCATGGGAAAACACTAGTGATGAAGCCCTTCCATCTCCCACACCCATCATTCCTCTTCCATCTCTCATACCTATTATTTCCCTTCTGAATCTCATATTTTTTGATCCTCTTCCATCTCCTACACCTATTATTTCCCTTCCAGATCTAATACTTTTTTATCCTCTTCCATCTCCTAGCACCATTGAAGTCCCCCACCCATTGAAGTCATCCAATGTTCATCCCCATCTTCTCCTCCTAATACTATCCACATCCCATTCAATGAACCTCACACATCCACCCTTCTTCCCTCTCTAACACAATCACCCATCCCTCAATCCAACCCATTTGAATAATTACCCATCCCCCTGTCTAAACCATTTGAAGAATATCCCATCCATTCATCCAACCCATTTGCAGAATCCATCCATCCATCCAACTCATTTGAAGATTCCATCCATATATCCCCCATTACACCATCCACATCAATCCAATCATGTTAAGACCTTGTCCAAAAGCATGTCAAAGTATCCATTGACTTGAATGAATATTGTATCATCCCATCCACTCCACTTCCTAATTCATCCACTCCTCCATATCTAGATCCTAACATCCCACTCCATCCATTACAAGATCCATCCACTCCACTTCCTAATTCATCCACTCCTCCATCTCAAGATCCTATCCTTCCATCTACTCCAACTCTAAATCCATTACCCCATCTGAGTCAAGATCCAAGCATCCCCTCCCCTCCCCTTCATCCTCCTTTATCACCTCCAAATACAACTATCCCACGACCATTACCCCATCACCTTGGTCCACTCACATTCATCTATAGTGGTCCGCTTAAAACAAAAGAATTAGTTACATCTCCACCATTTGTCATCCACCTAATAATGGACTCACATCTTGTTCCTTCATTGAAAAGTATCCTACCTTGACTCAAATGCTAAAAAAATAGAATTATAAAGGTAAAGGCGCAGGCATAAATGAGCAAGGTACCCTAGAGCCCATTCTTGTTAAAAGAAATCTATGCTCTTGTGGTATTGGTTATGCACCTCGAGGCCCTTCTTCCAAAATTGTTGGTACAACTAATGCAAAGTTCAAGAGTGCTTTCAAATCCTCTATCACATCTTCCTACTGTCACTCTAAAGCATATAACACCATCCCCCCTCCTCCCTCCTTGTAACCCAAGATAACCTACCATATTCCTCCTTCATCCTCTTAATCCATTTTGGGCCCCTATGTCCCAAAATCTCATCCCACATCTTATCACACTCCTTCCTCCATCCATCAATCCCCTATAAAAAATCCCACTACTTACATTCTCAATTAGGATAAAAAAAGGCACATACCCATGCACCCCATCCACCATCCTAACTCCACCACTCCATCCATATTTCCTCCATCTCATGCAAGTTCTCATATCTCTTCCAAGGCTACTCACTATAATTTGGATGCCAAATCACCAATGCATAAAGCTACATATCCACAATCTAAATATTGTCATGTCCACTTCAAGCGACATTCTCTAGCAAAATAAAATCCAATCAAATAATGCACTACATCCCATAGGCCACAAAAGCCCACCAAAGAAAAAGAAAAAAATATGTGGAACCCAAAGAAAAAAGATGACATGCATCTAAAAGAAAAATCCATTATGGCATCCGAGGTTACTTATCCTCTAGCTGAGCATTCCTCTCCTCCCTCTTCAAAATATCTTTTGGGTCCTTATCTCCAACAACTTCCTACCATGATTCCTACATCGCATCCATAGGTGCCATCCACTTCACATTCACTCTTCCCCCATCCTTCGCAACATGTGCCAATGTTGATCCTGACAACATCTTCCTATCCTACTCACTTTCCATCATTTTATCTGAATACTTCCAACTATCATATCCCTTATCCCACATATCTCCCCCTGTGTAACTATCTCATACCTACATTTTCCTAAGTCACTCATCCTACATAAAGTTGTACCAACATATCGTGATCAACACCAAAAGCAGAAAACCAAAAAAATAAATAAAAAGAAGCAAAAAAAAAGAAAAAAAAAAGAGAAAAAATAAAAAAAAAGAGAAATCAATTCATCCACTGGTGAAAACTTGGCAAATAAGCACATTGGACAAGTACCATGATGAAAACCTGGTAAATAGGTGTAATGTGTAGTTCCTCCACCCAATTTCTCTTCACACTTGGGGGAAAGTTCCTTCTAGCCACCATCCATATCATGTCTTGTCCTTTTCACTTCCTCCATCCTCCTCTAGATCTTGATGAGAAATATACAAACCACCATATCTACATTCTTTTGGACATCTCTTGACATCCATCTCCCATCTCCCATATTTATCCACCTATCCTTTTATCCACCCATCCTTCCTTTAATCTATCCTTCTGCACTATCTTCCTCCCTTATCCACCCTTCATCCTATCTTTCATTCACCTCCATCATTCTCTTGTTATCCTCTCTTCCATCCATTCATACCCCCTCCTAATGCTTCCTCACATGCATGACCTATCCAACGTGGGGGAATTTTGTTCCTTGGTGACATAGTCCCTGGATACCTTCTCATATCCACCTTTCATTTCCCAATCCTCCTCTCCTATCCACAATCCTTCAGCTATCCATCCATTCCTTCTGAAACTCCTTCCATCCAGCACTTCCCTCTTCGCATTCCCCAACATCTCCTTTATCTTCCAATTCCTCCTTTCATATATCCCATCACTTTTTTCTTCCCTTGTCATTGGTATCTAGATCTAGGCTATCCTTATGCACCCAATGCCACCCATTATAATCCTAATTCTCCTCATGACCTACCATCGCATGAAAACCCTATCCAAGTCCTCCAGCTATCCAAATTCAAGCAGTAATCAGCCCATCCAAGCACACCCTTAGCCTTGCTGCAAGATTTAACCACAATCCACTCATCATCATTCGGATGCATCCTTCCCAATCCTTGTATTTTCTTTGGGATTACATCATTCCCACATATAGAGCATCCCATCCACTTTTCCTCTATCTTGGCCTTTTGGCTCAATCTGGGAAACATCATGCATATCTGCCTCATCTCATCCCAATCCTTGCACTTTGGTCCTATAACTATCTTGTATGTGTTAGTCTAGTCTTGAGCCCGGTCCTGCTTGTACATATCTTGTGTCCTTGGTCAGTCTCCTTGCAGAAAGTGATCTAGTTTAAGATCTTGAATCCTATGCTTCAACAAGTTCCTTGTGACAAAATTTTATTTCATAAATTTGATCTCATCACATCTTTGGCAAATTAGATTCACACTTGACATTCTCCATGGAAATGGGTCCTTGAGGATGTATCCTTCCTCTTGATGACCTAAATCTAGATCATCATCATCATTGGGTTCTTGTAAGATGTATCCTTTCTCTTGACCTAATCTCAATCCAATCATCATCCCATATCATTAATCTCTCTGGAAAAATGTGTCTTGTTGTTGAATTTTTTATCTTGGAATTTGATTTTGGTTCTTGGTTATCCTTCCTAATTCTCTCGATTGTTCTCCTCCTCAAGGTTTCCATGATTCTTTATATCATGGTATGTTGTGAATGGATGCACCTGAGATAGGGAACTTGATATTTTTTTTTTTTCTACTTGTGAGTGATTCGGATGTGACTTTTGCATGTATGTAATCTGTTTGGATTCACATGCTGCACTTGGTAATGTCATTTTCTTGTGGGATTTTTTAGCATCATTTTAACCATGGCTCTTTTGGGACTCATGTGTGATGCTGGGGAAATCCCCATGTGTCTTTTGTGTTAGTCCTCTACAACATTGGTGACAAGGCCTCATGTTCCTAGTAACCTTGGCATGGTCTCTATCGTTGCTATATCAAAATAAGTGCTCAAGTGCATGGTGGTATTCCATCCCAGAATACCCCTTGCTCAAGCTTCAAGAAAAATCCTCCCCCAATCAAATCCCATCCCCATAATTTCATTTTTATTCCAATCAAATCCCATCTCACACCTAACCTTTCATCCTTGATGCAAACCCAAATATCCCATCCCTCATTCTTCTATCCCCCCTTCCTTTTTCTTCTATCATGTCTCTCATGGCCATCTTTTCAAGATGTTGTCAATGCTTCACCTTTTCTCCCTATCTCCTTCTTGAGGGGGCATCATCCTAGTCATCCTATCCTAAATCTATCCCAATCTTCACTCTAGGGAAATTTTTTTTCCTACGTCCACATCTTCGCATCGTCTATTTTTTTAAATGTCTTTGAAATAGCGTTATTCTAACACTATGTTGAAGAGGGGAAAAATGTAGACACCTAAATTTGATTAACCTAATTCAATCATATTTAGTGCCTTTTGGGACATATCAGCTAAGTAATTAAGCATTACCTAATTGACCTATGTCATCCCCTAGCCCTAATTAATTCAATTAATTAGCTATAGTCCTTTTTAATTATTAAAAGAAACCAATGGCTTAATAATTAATTAAAACTCAATTCCCCTATTATTGAATCAATTTTTTATTTATGTAATTTGATTCATTACTATTCTCTTTAACCCCTAACCTAACCTATCTCAACCACCTAACTCAGAGTTCAAACTAATCCCAACCTCTTCACCCATCCTAATCCTAATCCTTTCCTGAACCCTCCCTAATGATGTCACATTTCTAATCTTTAGATTATGAACTCAATCCCTTCCCCAAAGTCAACTTTCTCAAGCTCTATCTTATTTTCTCACCCATGCCTCATTAATGCCTCTTACACTCCTTATTAAGGCTCTTACACCCTCATTAATATCCTTATCTCCTAAAGTCTCCTCTAACCTCCTTAACTCACTTCCCTAAATGGTCACATTCCTCCCTCTTTTCAACCCAATCATATTGTGACACTTGTCATCATATGATGCACTTGAAGAAGCACAATATATGTGCTCTCTTATAGGTACATATGGACCTCTCCTCAGGATTTCATCCTGACCCTTGATTCCTCACCCATTTTCTATAAAAGAAACCTTATTCCTTCGTAATTTCATCCACCTTCCATTTAGAGTTATAATTTTATTTTTAGAGAAAATCAAAAATCCATCTTTTAGAGAAGAGTTATAATGGTAGTTTGAGATCACCGCTTGAAGCTTGAAGCACATCCATGAGCACACATCCACAACCAATGGACAAACCCAATGAACAAAATAGAGTTTGAATGAGCTTGTAGGAGGTTTGCACTTTCTTCATTTAGCTTATTTCAAGTTTTCATTTTATGTCTTAGCATGTATGTAGTTTAGATTATTAGTTGTTGAGTATTTTGATTCATTATTATGCTCCTTTACACCTAATTTTCATAGCTCACAGTACTATGGGGATATCACTGTGAATTGAGATGCATATGACTCTCTCATGGCGAACCAGTCTCATGATATCATCAGACACCACCCTTTGTCAAATAAAATATATAATTAAAAATTAGTACGCACAAGTGACAAGTATACATATATGCATAAAAAATCTAAAATAATTAATTACCTTCCCCTTGTCAACGCAAGACACTTGAACCCCCTCACATTTCCCCTAGTGGCAACTAGTGAAACCTACATCAGTATGTAATAAGATGATCATAAAATTAGAAAATACATATATATGCTATTATAATAAAAGGAAACCAATTAGTACATTAAAACATATGTACCATGGAAGTGCCAAGGCTAAATTAAATAGCCAAAAGCATGGAACCCTCCACATGTGCCATCTCCTCCTCTGTCATCAACTAGACATAAATGGAACACATACAATAACATAAGTGGGTAATCATTATAAGAAAATTCTATTAAAAATATGAACTTTTAAAATTAAATACAATATAACAAGTTAATTGTTTACTCTTACCGTAACAGAAGTCCATGGCTTTGTATGCCCCTAATGCACATCTCCATGGGGTGCTTCAGTGCTTGTAGTGTGCCATGTAGTATCATCCACCTCAAAGACATAGTTATATGCATCACTATCATTTAGGGGACCCAAGCACATATTCTTGCACATAATACAAGTATGGGGCACACAAACATGTGATCTTGTAGAGGATGTGGAAGGGCCATAAGCATTAGCATGAGGAGGAAAAAATTTCACACTCTGTCAAACCAGTAGATAACTCAAGGTGTGAATGGCTTGAATAGTCTGTGAGCTGGCCTCAGCAATAATATCAAGATGCTACACTGTAGGAGGTGGTGAAATCTCAGGAGGGGGGAAATGTGTGGGATTTCACCTATTGTGCCCCTGGCCTATCATGAGGAGTGCCTGAGCCTATGCCTTTCTTCTGTCTCATGCTCCAATAATTTACCTTGTGACTGAGCACAAATTCATCATATAATTTTCTTATGAAATAGAATGGGACATCCAAATTTTTTTGGGGTGGTCTATCAAAACCCATCCACCAGCGGTCCCAAAAGTTGTCACGTATTGCTTCATTTGTGCACCATTTAATCAACAGATTGGTTTGTTTAGGGTCCACTTTTAAACCAGTTTTGGGATCAACAAAAATGTTACATATGTCATGTTTTATTTTATTTAGATCCATAAATTAATCATAGTCAAGCCCATCATCAAAATAGGTGTGCATGGATTTGAGCCAAAGAAGTTCAACATTATGTTTCTCTGTGAGTTTCTCCATGCTTTCAATAATGGAGTTCAATGTGAAAAACATGGGGCAAAATATGGGGATACTCACATATGTGGTCTGATATCCTCTAAGCTGATTTAGATTGTCTCATATAAGATCCTATAATGGTCGATGGTTTGAGACTCGTTGGTCTTCTGAAGGCAGGGATTTTTTTGAGGTGGTTCTGGATTGTTCACAGACTCATTGGGAGGGTTTTCTAATTGGTTTGAATCCATGTGTGATTCAAAAAAAATAAAGAATATCAATTTCAACCCTAGTTTTTATCATTTCAACCCTAGTTTTTTAAAAAAAACTACAAATTTCAATTCAAAAACCAAAAACAACAATGAAACTTATAAATTTAGCTGTCATGCCCCAAAAACTAGGCATTTAAACCTTAAACGAAAGAACATAAATTTTCATTTATACATGTTATAAGAACTATAAGAGATGAAATCTTTTCAATACCTTTACATATCTCACAGATTGAACTAATAGAAAGTTTGATATATGATTTCAACAACATATAATAAAGCTATAATCCTTAAGATTTATTTTCTGATCACTTTAATAGATCAAAAATAATACTAATTCTGAAGTAGCCAATAATGCAATTAATCATACAAGTATATAGAACGATTTCTTTCTCTTTTATTACAAGGAAATAGTGAATACAATTCCTTCAAAATACATTAACCTTAAAACAAAGGAATTACAAATTTCCAATTCCTTAAAAATGTTTCAAGAAGAACTTTAACCAAAGTGACTTTGAGAAGGGGGTTACAACAAAGATTCCAAGACACTAGCTACACATCCAGGAGCTTTCTCAGGACCTGCAATAACATCAAGGTTGACCATGGAGGCTCACCTCCCAACCTAGGCCTTTGCAAGGAAACTCCCGAGCTAGGGGATCCATAAATGAATGGGAGACATACATACAAACAAGTATTCACAATATCGAAACCAACCATAAATCATCAAGAAATTCCCTCCCAAGGTTTAACAAAAAGAAGGTCTCCAAGAAACCTTCTCCAAAAGTGGGGTGATAGTG
>MU227578.1:2546726-2595365 GCA_018584345.1 Thuja plicata | reverse complement strand
AAAACACCACGGGCCTTCCTTAAATAGGCAATTTTCCACCGCCCGAGAAGGTTCCAGAAATCTAGCCATTAAGGCCGACTACCCTTAGCATTTAATTATTTTTCACTTTTATTACAAAAGGGTCGGCATTAAATATTTACAAAATATGAGATTAGGTAGCCCAACTTCCGGAAGCCATAAATTTTGAACCGTAGCTCCGATTGGCTATTATAACCACTTTTTGGAAAGGGGAGATCACGATCTACAGTGCCTGATTTTCAACTAGTTAGGGGTTTGACCTTGATCCGGAGCCTCTAAGGTCCTAAAAATTGAGCTCAAAGGTTTTGCACCCTAAAATCTCAATAGTAAATCCTTAATAACTTTGCCAATACAGATGATCTGGCAATGGAATTCAACTGGCATTCTCATATGACTAAGATGAACCTTCACCTAGAAAATTAGAACATTCTGAGTTCAAATGACCAACTTACTAAAAATAGTAAGTTTCCAAAAATAGCAGCTTTGTACAAAATAGCCCTTATTGAATAGAAAAACACATTTTTGGGTGATGCAAAATTGCCCTTACACCCAGGATTCTCCTGCATCAATTTTTATTCATATTCTTCCAAATACAAGATCCTTTAGGATTCTCCTCATTGTTCACCTTCTTCCTTCTACTATGATTGGTCAATGTTTTGAGTTATGGTATTTTTTTATTATGATTTACTCCATGTTGGAGATAAATGCTTTTGATGCTATTCAGGATCATTGTTTTGGTAATATGAGATTTAGATAATTTAGTAATTATTTATTAAGATATCCATTATGGGATGGATGAATTATTGAGATGTCCATTATGGGATGGAAAATATGGATCCTTGTATAGGATATATTATTTTTTGTTATGCTCCAATATTTTCATTGACAACTTTCATGATTTAATGCTTTACAAGAAGTCTTTTATGGTTTTGGATTTATCTTCTTTTGGTCTTGTGGATGGGAGCAATAGGGTAGTTTATCTAGGAGAATAGAGGGGAAGTGGCTTGCAATGGGGGCCAGGTCCCTATGAGGCTACTAGGGTAACTCATTGTAAGTGACCTAATAAGTTATAACTCAATGAAATTAATTTAGAGAAAATATTAATAAGATAAATATGTGCCTCGCTCAAGTCTTGAGTGCTAGTAAAGGCTAAGGATGGGAGTGGGAGAAGATTCTTGATGGAGGTCTTTCATGGTTAGAATCCTTGTTTGTATGATAGGATTATTGAGCCACATAGAGACACTTGGGGGCCAGGGTCTAGAGGGGCTACTAGGGTAACTCAAGGGTAGACTTATGTGATGACACTTCCCTATATGTGTTTTAGGTTCCTACATGAGTATTTGGTACACTATCTTTGTCTCTTGATCTTTCATACGTTTAACCTTGAAATCTTCTTGTTACCATTTTATCTGGTCTACCTTTGCATTAGTCTTTCTTGTTTCCCATGTGTGTGGGCCTATTGTTATCTCCTGAGAATGGTGGGAGTGGACCTTTGGTTTCAAGTGGTCAAGTGATATTGATTCTTATTACCATTGAGATCTGACATTTGTGACTTTTTCTTGGATGGTCCTTGTTGCAGTTGTACCTTCTTTTTCTTCATTGTTGGAGACTTACTCTTATCTTTCTTATGATTTATACTTGTATCACCGTATCTGTTATGATATTCTTGGATATTGTATTGTACTTTGTATTAATTTTTATTATATACCATGTGACTTGTGTAGTGTATGTTTGTTCATTATGTATACCTTATGATATCAGTTGTATCTAGGTTTCATTTATGAGATGATGTTCTTGTTATTCATTTACATTATATGGAGATTATATATTGTTTATTGTATTTAGTAGATTAGTTAACTTATGCAATTCTACATCATGGAACCCTCGAGATTTGTAATCTATAAATGAGTTACATTTATGAGTATGTATTATCTTATGTTATATTGCTTCTACATCGTTACTCATTATCAATTGTAAACTCTTAAAAAAAAATCATTCTATAAATTTAGTATCTTATTTTAGGTTAATATCTCCTGGGTTCCCTGGCGGGGCATTACACCTTCAAAATTTAATGAATTTTTTTCAAACCAATTGAATATCAAACTATATTCTTCCCTCTTTCCATAAATGTGAGTTGTAGGGTGTGAAAGTATAGTACATGTCCGTAAAATTCTCTAAAATACGAGAAAAATAGTTATAAAGTAGGAAAATAGAGAAAAAATTGTATTCAACTTCTTCAAATCTTAAAAAAATACCTATAAATAAAGAAAAATGGGCCTTAAACATCAAATATCCCATCCCCAACCATCCCCAATTTATTTTTGAATGGGTAACCATTGGATTTGAAAATTGCACTTTTGCACTAGAAAGTTGCAAAAGTTGTCAATGCAACTTTTGTAACTTTTAAAAATTTGTTTCCCTACTTAAAAAACCAAATTAGAACTTTATGAATATCCCTAATACATGCCAAAATATAAAATATGAGTCCAATTACACCACTTTCCCTTAGTTTGAACACACTTTGAGTGGTTTGACCATGTTTGACCCAATCAGGACCTTATAGGTCTACATTAGTTAAATGGCATCAGTTGCCTTACAAAAATATTTGAAATATTTTTAAATGGTCTTTAGGACCTTATAAGACCTTGAGAAAACACCAAAGATTCTTGAAAATGAGAAGCATCCTTCTCCCCATGCAACCTACTAAGTAGGGCCACTATATTTTTTATTGAACCCATGAGGCTGATGGAAGGGTACCATTTAGTGTTCCTAAAAGTTAATCTTTATCTAGTTTATTTGAAAAACTAAGCTCCATTAGATATTGGTCTTATGCCTTTTTGGTTGGGGGTTACAGTGATGTAGTATTGGTATTGGAATATATATGTCTCAAAAGAATTATAACATAGAAATTTCTTGTGACTGAGGATTTAAGATGACCAAGGAGTGATAGAACAAGAACAAGAAAACACTAGATCTTTAGTTTCCAAAAGGTTAGAAAAGGTGTAAATGAGTAGTGTTTTAGGGATTATTCTGGAAGGACAAGAAATCACCAATTAACAAGGCTTGGACAACCTTTGTCACTTCAAACTCCACAAGATTCATGAGGGTATTTATTATTCTAAGTTTGTACATGTGATAGATTCATTCTAATGGCTAGCTATAGACCTTCAAATATGGATAATTCTCAGATTTTATGTAGATGGGGATTTTATTTCATCACTTGAACAATTAATACAATTTTCTTTAGCAAACACTAATAACACATAAATTATATATCTCCTTCTCATAATAATGGAGGAGTGTTATACATATACTTTTAAATGTATCCTCCAATATGTCAGATTCTATCCTCACACCCATAGCCCAATTTGTATCACCCTCATTAAAAATAATCAGAGTAGTAGCCTGAGAGATTAGAATAATATACAAACTATAGAAAAAGTATGTAGCTACACTAAAATATTCAAATATCCCTATACCAACCAATAACCCTTCTAATATCCATGTAGCTTGATAGAACAAGAACAATAAAACACTAGATCTTTAGTTTCCAAAAGGTTAGAGAAGCTGTAAATGAGTACTGTTTTAGGGATTATTCTGGAAGGACAAGAAATCACCAATTAACAAGGCTTGGACAACCTTTGTCACTTCAAACTCCACAAGATTCATGAGGGTATTTATTATTCTAAGTTTGTACATGTGATAGATTCATTCTAATGGCCAGCTATAGAGCTTCAAATATGGATAATTCTCAGATTTTATGTAGATGGGGATTTTATTTCATCACTTGAACAATTAATAAAATTTTCTTTAGCAAAAACTGATAACACATAAATTATATATCTCCTTCTCATAATAATGGAGGAGTGTTATACATATACTTTTAAATGTATCCTCCAATACGTCAGATTCTATCCTCACACCCATAACCCAATTTGTATCACCCTCATTAAAAATAATCAGAGTAGTAGCCTCAGAGATTAGAATAATATAAAAACTATATAAAAAGTATGTAGCTACACTAAAATATTCTAATATCCCTGTACCAACCAATAACCCTTCTAATATCCATGTAGCTACAATATTAGCACTATATCACCATTTTCTAATCTTTGTATGTTTCTTGTAATTGAATTTTATTCCTAATGATCATGAGTGGAATACATTATTGTATATTGGAGATATTCATTTAAATTCACTAATGTCTTGGATTCAAAATGAAAATATTTGCGGGAAGAAATTCATAGCACATAGACACAGGGAGATCTATACCCCTTTGTCTTAAGGGTAGAATAAGGTGAACCTACAAACATTTTCTATACTTGGAATAGAGTTATCTACAAATATAAATACAAATATAAAATGCTAGCTATGAGAGAAGAAGCCTTTCAATAATTTGAACAGGTGGCTAAAACATCAATAAGAATAGTGTTGGGATATCTGACACAAAGATGGAATGGGTTATGTGATGATTTGAAGCAAGCCAAATCCCATTCCTTGTAGAATATTTATGAAGCCATTATTAGGAGGGCAAAAAAGTATGTTCACTTGGGGAGAACAAAGAAACATTATTGTCTCTTTTTAATCTTTCAACCACCAATTCTTCTATGGAGTATTCCAAACTATAGAGAATATTATTCCTATAATCAACAAGCAGAGAAATCCAAGTGGGACAAATTGGCTAAAAATAATGGATTTTATTGGAACCCAACAATGGAAATTAAGGGACAAACAATAGTTAATGATTTCAAGATGAAAGAAAGATAGAGGAATCAGATTGCACCTACTGAAGGACCAACAATCCATTAGGATGGGGGGAGTGACGATTCCAAATAATGACTAATTTTTTATAGGATTTATTATATATCTTTTGTCATTATTATGGGGTTTAGCACCTAGTTGCTGATACTTTTCATAGTTCTTTCTTAAATTTATTTAGCTATGGGCATGAACCTATCCATTTTTTTCTTATATCAAGCTTTTATGTGATCTATCTATATTACTCTTACATGTGCTTAAATGAATGATGGAAGTGCTCCAAGGTGTGATCACACAAACTCTACTAAGGACTCCACTTGTCCTAGTCTTCTTAGGATCCCAATATAAATTCTAGGACCCCAATAGTCTCAATTCTCCAAGCCTAAGACTATCCTAACTCAAATCCAAGAGTTAGTCTCCTTGTGCTAAACCTTGAAGGACAACTACCAATAATTATGTCTCAATTGTTCACTCTAACTTTAAGGATTCTAAAATTACAAATCCTTCATATCATCCTCACCAATGCTGAAAGGGTTGTGTAAACCATACAAACCTTCCTTTTATATCCTTGCAAATCCATTGGAATGGGTCCTCAAACTCCAATCAGTCAAGTTCAAGACTGACTCTCCATTTGGTCCTATTAGGCCTAATTGCACAATTAGCCCTATCCAGAGGGTTTTTCTGGATTCTTTCCCAAAAATTTTAAATAACCCAAAAAACAAACTTAGGTTTTGGATACCCTTTTTCAAGACCTAAAATATTTTCAAGGTCTTAGGCTCCTAGGTCATCTATATAGTGGTATCCTATTTTATAGGGAAAATAGGGCTAATTTGGTTCCTAAAATGTAGTCCACTGATTTCTACCTAGAAATCTATCTAAATGGATTGATAAAGGCCTTAGATATTTTTTAGGAATCTATAGGACCTTAAAGCTTTGGAAACCACGCTTGGTTTGTATCTCCCAAACACTCCCTTGCATATGCATTCAAACTTCTCCCTATCATACACCTAAGAGGACAGTCATTACTCACCTAGGGCATGACTTTAAAATTAGCAAACTAGTTCTCCAGACCTCCTACTTTATTTTTTACACTATACAGAGGCTCTCCTACCATATTCATCCACACCTTGAAGATTTCCATGGTTGGATTCTATGGGGGAGCCATGAAACCAAAAATCACTGTCTCTTATAATAACTACACTAATTCCTAAATAATTTACCAAGTCTAACTAATAAACTCAAAAAAATTTCCACTGAATGAAAAATTATTAAACCTACTTCTAAATAAGGGATCTGACATTGGAACAAGTTATTCAATCCATCCAAACACTTCCACACTTAAAACAAGTCGACTATTGCATAAAACCAGAACATAGTGCTTCTATTCACTTTCAAAATCTTGCTACATCACACACTACCTTGGGAAATGAGCCTAAAGGTATCTAAATATTCCTCCTCCATGTTTTTATGCCACTAGAATTCATATCCCTTCCCTACTTTGAAGGGAATCAAAATTTGTCTATGTTGCATGCAACATTGTAAATGTTGTTATGACAACATTTTAGCATCTTTTGCATTAATGATGCAAAATAACTTTTATGACCTCTAACTTACATCAAACGATGAATAAACATCATTGAGGACTTTTTAGGCACTTTTTCTCATCTTTCCTAAGTCTAGAACACTTTTAGACCACATTTCCCACTTTAGGCCTAAACTAAAAACTAACTAATAGAAAGCAATAAAATTAGATAGGATAGAGTACTAACTACTAATCCATCTAATTACACACTTGAAAGACCTTCTAAGGTCCAAATGAAAATTCACTAACTTGGCTAGAGTCAGTTACAAGCCAAAATTGTATTAAGACTTTAGGGATAGCTTAGGTGCTCCTACACCATCTTCCCCAAATGAAAAGACTTCAATCCACCCTTGGATTGAGTAAGTTGGAATCAATGCCCAACTTTTTGAACTCAGTCTCCTTGACCCAAGTTGCATCTGTATCATTTTGTCCATGCCACTTCACCAAATTTTCTTTGTACTCTTTATTTCTAGTCTCTTTGTATACTCAAGAATCCAGTATGTGTCCTACCTTCTTGATTGGTGCAGATGGTAAATTGAGTTCTTCCACCTCCTTTATGACCTCAATCAAACTCTGATCTAGATCTGGGATTGGTCATTTTTACAAGCACTAGAAATAGACCAACATCCTCTGGAAGTTCCACCTTGTATGCATTTGTGCCATATTTGGCCTGTATGGTGCATGGACAAATTCTTATCATCTGAAGATTATGTGGTACTTTTTTCTGTAACCTTGCCTTGTTGAGATGGACCATCACTAGATCCCAAACTTATAATATGACATCTCTCTTTCTTTCATCCACTTTTCTCTTAATCTTCTTTATGTTTTTAGTCAATGTCTTGCTGACTATCTCATGCACTTCTTGCATAGATTGTGCAAAATATTTTGCATATCTACTACCCTTGGCTCATCCTTTAGATCTCTGAGCTCAAATATTCCTCTAGAGTGTAGACCATAAACTATTTCAAAATGACTCCTACCATTAGTCCTATTCATAGTGTCATTATAAGCATACTCTTCCTGCCCAATGAGTTGGTCCCAAACTTGACCATAATCCTTAGTTAAACACCTTAGGAGGTTACCGAGACTCCTATTTAATACCTCAGTTTGGCCATCAGTCTGAGGATGGTATCTAGATCCAAAAGATAAATTGGTCCCTAGCCTTTTCCATAGAGTCTTCCAAAAATGACTCATGAAATTGGTGTCTCTGTCTGATACTATGCTCAAGGGTAACCCATGTATTATGGCTACCTCCTTGAAGAATAGGTGAGTTATCTGAATGACATCATAGATTGTCTTGGAGGGTACAAAGTGTGCCATCTTACTGAATACATCCATAATAACATAAATGCTATCCATTCCCTGTTTGGTCTTTGGAAATCCCGCTATAAAATCCATGCTCAAACATTCCCATGGTCTAGTTGGGATGGGAAGAGGTTGGTAAAGGCTTGCATTGGAAGATGTACCTTTTTCCTTCTAAAAAATAACACAACTCTCTACATACTTCCTAATGTCCAAATTCATCTTAGGCCAAAAGTAAAACCTTTGAACTAACTCTTGGGTCTTATTGACACCAAAATTCCCACTAAGTGCACCATTGTTCTTCTCTTGAATCAAATTTTCTCTTATAGACCCTCTAGGAACACACAATTGAATTCCTTTAAAAAAAATATCACTCTGCAAAGTATATTCAGAGAATTCACTATGAAAATGATTGTTGTAATATTGACATACCTTGTAGATGTTTGCAAAGTCTCCATCTTTTGCATATAGGTCTTTGAAGCTCTCAATACCCATTCTCTACAGGTGTATCTCTTGTATTGTTAGGGCTCTTCTACTTAAGGCATCTGCTACCTTATTCTGTAATCCCTTCTTGTGCTTAATGTTGAAGGTGTATACCTGCAGGTATTCTACCCACTTCATATGCTTGTGACTGAGCTTAACTTGTAAACTCAAGAAACTCAGTGCTTGGTTGTCTAAAAAGACTACAAACTCCTTTGGAAGAAAGTAGTGCCTCCACTTTCTGAGTGGTTGGACCAGAGCATCCATCTCTAGGTCATAAGAAGAGTAATTCTTGGATTCACTTAGTTTTTTAGAGTGGGAAGCCACTAGTTTTCTCTCTTGGCTCAAGACAACACCAATGGCTACATTGCTAGCATCACATTCTACTGTGAATATTTTATCAACGCTTGGAAAAATTAGGATTGGTTGAGTGGAAATATTATTCTTTAATAACTCCAATCCATGGTTAATTTTCTCATTCCACACAAACTTAGTTTTCATCCCTCCTTTAATACTATTTAACATAGGAGCACAAATTGAACTGAATTGTTTTATAAACTTCCTATAATACTGTGCTAAGCCATGAAAACTTCCTACCTCAGTTACAGTCCTTGGAGTAGGCCAATTGATAATGGCTTCTACCTTGCTTATATCCATCTTTAAATTGCCTTGAAATAGCACAAACCCAAGGTACACTATCTATTGTTTCATGAATTCACATTTATCCAAGTTGATCATCAACATCTCTTATGCAACTTCTTGAAAACTATTTGCAGATATCTGAGGTGTTCTTCTCTTGTCTTACTATAGATGAGTATATCATCCAAGTATACTACCACAAATTTTCCTATGTAGTTCTTAAGGACTTCATTCATAAGTATCATGAATTTGGATGGGGAATTGGATAACCCAAATGACATTACAAGCCACTCATATAGTCCTTCTGTGGTCTTGAAGGTTTTTTTCCATTCATCTCCCTCATTGACTCTGATTTGGTGGTATCCACTCTTCAAGTCAATCTTTGTGAAAAATTTGGCTTCACCTAGATAGTCCATTAGGTCTTCTATCCTAGGGATAGGGAACCTATACCTAATGGTTATTTTGTTTATTTCTCTTATGTCATTACATATCCTCCAATTTCCTCCCTTTTTAGGGGCTAAGACAGTGGGTAGGACACAAGGACTAATACTTTCCCTAATAAGACCTTAGCTTAGGAGTTCTTGAATTTGCTTGGATATTTCATAATTTTGTTGAGGAGTCACTTTATAGGCTGCCTTATTGGGAAGGGTAGCTCTTTAATGAAATCTATTTGGTGGCTTACAATCCTCTTACGGGGTAGGGTTGATGGTTTTCCATCATTGACAATTCCTTCATACTCCTTCAACATTTCCTACACTTCTTTTGGCAATTCTGTCTTCTTGATTATTTTATCTGTACTTTATTCTTTTGTCTTCAATACAAGTGAAAAACCAACTCCCTCTACTTCTTCTAAGGCTTCTAATAACTCTTTCTCACTGACCATAAGGACATTGGGGCCGGATGATTTCATCTCTCTATCTTCTAACAGTGGCTGTATTTTGAATGTCACATTGTCCTTCTTGAAAGAATATGAATTATTTGCTACATCATGCATGGCTTGTCTGTAAAATTTATATGTTCTACCTAGGAGTAGGTGACATGAATCCATAGGTAGTACATCACTTAACACTTTTTCCTTATACCTCCCAATTGAAAACTCCACCCAAGCTTGTGCATTGACAAGGACATGTTGTCCTTTGTTCAACCAAGTGACTTTATAAGGATTGGTGTGGGGTATTATTTTCATCTTCAACTTGCTGAATTCCTCCTCTGACACTATATTTTTGGTAGACCTAGAGTCTATGATGAATCTATAAACTTTTCCCATCATTTTACATTTCACTCTAAATAGTGATCTCCATTGACTAGGCTTGGTGTAGGGGCACCTAATTCAAAAGGTCAAAATATGAAAGAATGCCTAATAAAGGATAAAATTGATGTAAAGTGTCTATTAAGTCCATTTTAGGTTAATTCAAGTTTCCATGCAAATAGTTGTTAAGTTTGGAGTTAAACTTGTAAAATTTGTAATGCAAAAATAGAATGCATAAAATATTGAAAGAAAATGCATAAAGATTAAAAGAATGTAAGGAGATAGTTTAAAAGGTGGTTGGGAAGTTTTAAACCACAAAAACCACTATAAAATAGTTTTAATGTTCATTCCAAATAAATATGAGAAGAAGGAAACATTTTTGGAGTAACTTTGAGGTTTTCTAATATAGCTATTTTGATTGGTTTTTACATTTTTTAGTTCTTTCCAGGCCTTGTATGACCATATAAAACCTGGAAACCATGTATATTATGTAAATTTTGATAATTTCATGAATTATATCCCTTCTTGTTTTGGTTTGGATTAATTTCATTCAATTTGGAGTAAGTTATGAGCATTTTGGTGAAAGGGGGTATTTGCAAATTTGAGATTTCTTGACTACAATCAAATTGCATAAATTTGTATGGATACATTTGGAGGAGTTTGAGAACATAAATGGATTCATTGGAAATATATGTTAAGTATCTTTCATTTCCATTTTGTTTGATTCATTTTCATTCATATTCGTGAAAGTTATGGATATTTGAATGAAAACTGGGTTTTAAAGATCTCCATTAGAGTTGCGGGCAGTGATTTGTGCTTGTTGAATGATATATGGATTGGATAAATTAGTGACTTAAATATTATGAAACTAGATTCAAAAATAGTTAATCTGAAATTGGTTTGGTTTCATTTGGATGTGTTTTGAGAAAGATATGAGGTTCCCTAGGTAGGGTTTGATGTTTTACTTATGGTTTATGACAGTAAAAATGGGTCTCTGTACGCATGGGATATTTCACAATTCAACCATTGGAGTTTTCTATCCTTTAGATATGATTTCAAAAGTATATTGTTGAAAAAATCCACTAGAGGGATCATAAATATTATGTCTATAATGAAAGTGGTGAAAAATAGAATACAAGGTATCAAAACTGTCAAACTAGGACAGTCACAAACAATGGAAACTCTTGCTAGTTGATTAACAATGGTGTTAAATAGATTGAAAAAAGATATTTTCTGATTGAATGTGGTTGATTAAATTGTAAAATATGATGTTCTATTAAGTTTTAGAGAATGAACTTTCCATGAATCAGTATTTGTTTATTTGAAATCTATAGTGTGGATATGACCAAGTATCTATGAGCCAGTCTATGATAATGATGAAAAGAGTATTGGTTTTACCTTAATATAAGGTTAAGGGACCAAGGATAATTTTATAGAGGAGCCTATCATATATAGTTCACTTATTTAAAGATGATATTTTCCTCTGACAAGTTGTTCATTTGTTAAAGAAATATTGGATCATCACGATCCTAGCGATTGATGAGTTTCCAGTTATCTCTCTACATCAAGGCTCTTCTTTCACTGAATCCTTAATCAGAGTTCTCCTCATCATTAATTTATCACCTTCCTCTAACTCTAAGGGTACTTCAGGGTGTTTACCTCAACCACTAGTGTCCTCTTAAACATAATTTACCCTTTTATCACTTCCTTGGGAAGTAGTGTCTTTCTTTGGACACCTATATGCAGGGTGTCCCATCTGGTTGCAGTGGTAACATTTCATGTTTGCAAAGTAGTTACCTCTACCTTGAATAATGCATCTTCCTCTATTGTTAGAGTTCCTTCCCCTATTTTAACTACCTATGTTGGAGCTTCCCTCTTATTGTTTAGTAAGCCTGGTCTCTCCTTGACTCTTTGGTTTAGAACTTCTTCCGCCATATCCACCTCTCTATCCTCTATTATCTCTTCCCTTCCTTTTCCTCTGGTGGTGCTAGAATCTTGTTTATTCCTTAACTTCTCTTCAACCTTGATTGAAATTTGGTGGCACTTCTGAATATTATCTAGAGTCAAGAGACTCATTTCATCTTGTATGGTCCATTTGAAACCATTAAGGTACCTGGATACCTTCACTTTATCATCTTCTGCAACTCTAGACCTCATGCAAAGCCTTTGAAATTATTTAGTATAGGAGTTTATATCTAGGTCCTTCTATCTTAGACTTTGTCTTCTTTTATGCAATTGGATTTCATAATCCTCAGGGATATAGGCTTCTCTAAATTTTGCAACCATAGCTCTCCATGTGGCAATGAGCTTCATTCCTTCCTTCTCTCTCTCAACTTGGATAAACTTCCACCAAGTGAGTGCAGACCCTCTAAGTCTGGATTTATCAACTTTCACCTTTTGAGCTTTAGTGATTCCATCACACTCAAAGTGATTTTGTAGTTCTTCTATCCAATCTAGGACTACCTCTGGTTCCATATTTCTACTAAAGATAGGAACTCCTTCTAGTGCTTTACCACTCATAGATTTTAATTATTTTAATAATGGTTCCTCATTAAGGAAAGGTTCATCTTTAGGTAATTCATCATCTATGGCAATCTCCTTGCCTTTCCCTTCAACTTTATCCTTCACTTCTTCTATCTTCATATCCACTTCATCTATCTTCTTCTCTGATTGAGCCAATCTATCTCTGAGCATCTTATTCTCCACTTCTTTCTCATCAACCTTCTTAGCCAACTCTACATTTATCACCATTTTAGACTCTCCTACAGACTCTGCTGGTTGGAAAATTCACCACAAGCCTGATCAAACAAGCTCTGATACCAATCTGATGGAAGTGCTCCAAGGTGTTCTCACACAAACTATACTAAGGACTCCACTTATCCTAGTCTTTTGAGGATCCCAATCTCACTTATAGGACCCCAATAGTCTCAAGTTTCCAAGCATAAGACTATCCTAACTCAACTCCAAGAGTTGGTCTCCTTGTGCTAAACCTTGAAGGACAACTACCAATAATTGTGTCTCAGTTCTTCACTCTAACTTGAAGGATCCTAAGTACAAATCATTCATATCATCCTCACCAATGATGCAAGGGTTGTGTCAACCATAAAAAAACTTCCTTTGACATCCTTCGAACTCCATTTGAATGGGTCTTCAAAGTCCAATCAGTTGAGTTCAAGACTGACTCTCCATTTGGTCCTATTAGGCCCAATTGCACAATTAGCCCTATCTAGAGGGTTTTTCTAGATTCTTTCCCAAAACTTGAAAATAAACCCAAAAAATAACTTAGGATTTGTATACCTTTTTCCAAGACCTAAAATATTTTAAAGGTCTTAAGCTCCTAGGTCATCCATACAGTGGTATCCTATATTATAGGGAAAATAGGGCTAATTTGGTTTCTAAAATATAGTCCATTGATTTCTACCTAGAAATATATCTAAATGGATTGGTAAAGACCTTAGCTCTCTGTTAGGGATCTATATAACCTTAAATATTCTAAAACCACACTTAGTTTGTATCTCCCAAACACTCCCTTGCATATGCATTAAAACTTCTCCCTATCATACACCTAACTAGACAGTCATTGCTCGCCTAGGGCTTGACTTTAAAATTATCAAACTAGTTCTCTAGACCTCATACTTGAGTATTTAAACTTTACAAAGGCTCCCCTACTATATTCATCCACACCTTGAATATTTCCACAGTTGGATTGTATGGGGGAGCCATGAAACTAAAAATCACTATGTCTCCTACAACAACTACACTAATTCCTAAATAGTTTACCAAGTATAACTAATCAACTCAAAACAAATTTTCCAATGAATGAAAAAGTCTTAAAACTACTTCTACCTCATGGATCCAACACTGGAATAAGTTATTCAATCCATCCAAACACTTCCACACTTAAAACAAGTGGACTGTTGCAGAAAAGTAAACCACATTTCTTCTATTCACTTTCAAAATCTTGCTACATCATACACTACCTTGGGAAATGAGCGTCAAGGTATCTAAAGATGCCTCCTCCATGTTTTTAGGCCACTAAAATTCATATCCTTTCCCTACTTTGAAGTGAATCAAAAGTTGTCAATGTTGCATGCAACATTTGCAAAATTGTAAATGTTGTCATAATAACATTTTAGCATCTTTTGCATTAATGATGCAAACTAACTTTTATGACCTCTAACTTACATCAAAGGAAAAATAAACATCATTGAGGCCTTTTTAGGCACTTTTTATCATCTTTCCTAAGTCTAGAACACTTTTAGACCACATTTCCCACTTTAAGCCTAAATTAAGGACTAACTACTAGAAAGCAATAAAATTAGATAGGATTGAGTACTAACTACTAATTCATCTAATTACACACTTGAAAGACCTTCTAAGGTCCAAATTAAAATTTATTGACTTGGCTAGAGTCAGTTACAAGCCAAAATTGTACTAAGACTTTAGGGATAACCTAGGCTCTCCTACACCAATGAATGTCATTCTAAAGTAGTTATGGATATACAATTGTCTTGTGCACTCTAAAGTTATCATATTACTATCATGTTGTAACAACACTTTGATGAATATAATGATACTTTGATATTTTGCATCTGATTTAATATTTTGGAAGACTCATCCAAGGGGTCCTACTTGGTGAGAATTCAACTCATTTGGTTAATTATTTAGTTTTATATTTATTAATTACTTTTAGCAGTTGATTGTTCCTACAACCATTGGAACTATATTATTTCATTTTTTATGTAGCCATTGGAACTCTATTTTGTGAATCTTCCTGCAACCTTAGAACCTATGTTCTATGACTATTATTGTGCCATTAGAACTCTATTCTTTGATTGTTTCTTCAGTCATTGGAACTCTGTTATGTGATTTTCTTGTATCCATTAGAATTGTTCAAGATTTTTCTTGCAGGACAAAAAAATACCAACTTGACAAGGCTTGAAAAACCTTCTTCACTTTGAGCTTGATGAGCTCAGGAGGGTATTCCTATGAAATTAGTGTGCATACTGAATAAACCTTCAATACATAACATCATGCAAACACACAAAGTAGATAATTCTAAGACTTAAGGTAATGGACACCCTTATGATAACAGAGTATAAAACAAGACAGAATATAGTAACTTCTTATTTCCTTTCTAAGAACTACCTTTCTGTTATCTATTTCATTCCATTTTAGTTTTTGATGGATGTAATATTATTATGGTTTCATTTCATATTTTTTAATATTAGATATATAACATAAAAGTATTTATATCCTTGTTATACAAATCTAGAATATGTTGGTTCTGGTCTAGATCACATGGAAGATGATGATGATGATGATGATGATGATGATGATGATACAGAAGAAACCAATGTTGATGACCATGATGATGATGACAATGATGATCATGATGATGATGACCGTGGTGGTGATGATGATGATGAAGTAGTTTCTTGTAGTAGGTAGCAGTGACATTCATGATCATATAGACTGCATCATGGATCATTGTTGATATATCATTATGATGCCTCTTTTCATGGTAACTATCATATGTATCATTTTCATGACCTGCAATATCATATTATTCAGGTGATACATTTTTCAATGTATCATTTTCACTTGTATCATTTGGACATGTATTATCTTCATGTGTATCTTTCTCAATTACATAATTATTATTTTTTTCTTATATCATTTGTACATGTATCATTTTGAATTATGTCATTTGTTGGACATGCATCATTTTGACATGTTTTTAATCTACTGGCATATTAGAGTTTCACTTGTTTTAGTTATATATGATGATCTTATTAGTATTGACTTGTCAATTTATATATATTGAAAGTGGTCGATGATTTTTGGATGGATATTTATTACGTATGATTATTTTAATTTACTTCTCAGGATAGTTGTTGTCAAATTCAATTAAATTATAGATATTTGGATCAATTTTTTTAATTGTAGATGATCATGTTATAATAATTATCTCGTTAGCTCATTTCCATTATTAGGAAAAATTTGATTATTTTTTCTAATTTAAAAATATCTCACATATAAAAGGAGGGAAATGCAATGGAAGATTCACTCTCCAAGTTGGCGACCAAAATGATCCCTCAACAGGGATGAAGTGGTGAAAGTTGAGTGAGGTGGCAAGTTGAGTGAAGTTGAGGTTGGTGACCAAAATAATGGAGGCAATTGGCTATAAAATTGAATATTAGCATCTGATGTGACCCTTTTTAACATTTATTTATTAATTAAATATCATATAACCACAGTTTGTGATTTTTAATTTAATTAATACATGTCATAAAAACATCACATTAGGTGCAAATATTCACAATGAATGGAGCTTCAATTTGGCATATCAAGTTGACAAATGTACAATCTCTCACACTTGATGTATAACCTCATACACATTTCACTACATCTGAATTGAATGTTGCTGGAATTTTTGAGACACATTCATTCCTATTTTAGAGAGGTGACTAACATTCCTTTCTCTGAGTGTATGTGGTTAGGAATTCTACTTTCCATTGAAATTTGTATCTGTAGCCACAGTGTGGAGGTAAAATATAGATGGAAAAAAATTTCTCTTTCAGATTCCTCAAGAAGAAGATCACATTCTTGGGGCCCATTTCTGTGTGGAGGCTAAAAAATGTGTTCACAACGAGCAACCCATTCTTCTTTAATTTGGTCAGGGCCTTATTGGGGTGAGTTTTTGGTGTTGTTGTTTTTATTTCTCACAAACACTCACATTTTTTTTTTTTTAAAAAAAAATGGACAAACACTCACATTTAGTCTTTGTTTTGTGCCTGATATTTTTATTTCATCCCATGGGTAGAGGTGATTAGGATTATGCAGAGATATATGCACACAAAATAGTGAGTTGGATTAGAAGAAATTATGGCAAGTGTCATTCTGGGTAATGGTTTCATGGCTGATTACAGTGATTGGTTTTTATTTCTAGGTATTCCACACCATTTGTACCATTTTATTCTACTTTGAGTACATGTAAAAAACATACGAGGGAAAAGGTACATATATATTGGTCTCATATCATAGATTATGTACATGATTGGGAGTGGTTGAATCAAGACCTATTCAAGTTTTGCATGGTAGGTGATTGGATGGAGATGAAGGAGAGATATCATTTGCATGGTCATGGTTGTGGGAATGCTCATTGGCATGGGCGTGGTCATGGGCATGGACTTGGGGTGGTATGAGGTCATGGGAGTGGGAATTCTCATGGATGTGGGCATGGGCATTGAGGTTGGGGTGCTTTAGTACCCTTGTGATTTTTGAATATATTTTTTTTCTTCCACATACTCTAGGTTGTGAATTTTTGTATACAAACTATTATAAATTTGATTGGTACATGAGGGTAATGTGCAATTGTTTTGGGTTTGTATGTAATCACATAAAATGTATCAAGATAGGGGTGATTAGAATGAAATTTGAAGCTGTTTATTTTTTTGATGCAACTCCCTTGTGTCCATATTGGGGTGTTGGTTCTATATGTATTTGGGTAGTGTGTAGCTAGGAAGGGGTGGATAGAATGCAGTCAAAAATCATAAATTTTGATGTGCACCTTCTTGGTGTCGATATATGGTTTTTTTGTTGGGGTTTATTTAGTTAGTATGTATCTGAGCAGGGGTGGATAAAATGTAGTTGAAGCTTTGAAATTTTGATGTGCACCTTCTTGGTGTTAATATATGGTTGTTTCAAACTGTTAATGACTAGAAGAACCTAATTTTTTATTATTATATAAATATAAAAATAAACACATTTTACTTAGGAAAATACTGATGTTAATTATGTCCATTTCTATAAAATTTCTTTATAAATGTTACCCTATAAAATATTTTAAATGCAATATGATTTACTCTATAATCATATAATTTATTTAAGAGGCATGAGATATTTAACTAATTAAATTGAAATAAAACATATTAAACTAATAACAGATGGAATAAAAATAGAATCATTGTTTAGAGTTAAAAATGAAGTAAAAATGGAAGCCAAACTAGAAGAAAACTTGGAAGAAAATATATATGCAAAAATAGAATTTATATTGGAAGAAAAAGTGGAAGAAAACGCAGAAGCAAAGCCAAAAGAGAAATTGGAAGTAAACCTTGAAGCAACAGAAAAAGAAAAATTAGAATAAAAAATGGAAGCCAAACATGAAGAAAAATGATTCTAGAAGAAAAACTTGGAGAAAAAATGGAAGCAAACCAAGAAGCCAAACCCGAAGCAAACTCAAAAGAAAATTAGAAGCAACATAAGAAGATAAACTAGAAGTAAATCTAGAAGAAAAATGGGAAGAAACACAAGAATAAAAAATAGAAGTTGCACTAGAAGAAACACAAGAAGAAAAATAAGAAGTAAACAAAGAAGAAAAACTAGAAGCAAAATGACAACCGAAATCAGAAGCAAACAAGGAAGAAAAACCAAAAGTAAAATTGGAAGCAACACAAGAAGAAAAATGGGAAGCCACATTGAAAGAAACAAATAATGTTATAATGGAAGCAAAACTGGAAGCAACACGAGAAGTAAAAAAAGAAGCACAATTAGAAGAAAATCCAAAATTAAATCTAGAAGAAAAAAAGGAAGCAAAATTAGAAGCTAGACCCAATGCAATACCTGACACCATACATGGAGTAATAACTAGTTCCAAGGGTTGTGGTTGTCACCTTCCTTTTCAGGTGCCAAAAGGGATGCTATATCAATGTTGGTGCTACAGTTGGTGTTTAATATGGTTTAAAAGGAAGAAAAAAATGTGTTGTCAAATGTGGCGCCCAAAGAAGCAAGTAGTTGGGCATTGAGTGAAGAGTTCATTTTAGTCATAAAATAACACTAAAATTTGGTTCTATTTTAGGCGCTAATTTCATGTTCTATTATAGTGAAAGAAGGAAATGCAGTAGGAATTGTGTTCATCTCACCAAAAGGAAAGACATTCAAATATTCTTTCCTCTTAACATTTGAATGCACAAATAATGTGACAGAGTATGAGGCTCTCTTGTTAGGATTGAACTTGGAATCCAAACATTGGATAAAATTACATAGTGTACATAGAGACTCAGAGGTATTTGTTTCACAAATAAGATCTAAATACATCACCAAAAACAAAAATATCAAGTAGTATATAAATGAAGTCTAGGACACCATCTAGCTATTTAATGCATTTTCAGTAGATTGGGTTGATTGCTCAAAGAATAATTATAGAATTCTTAGTTAATGTTGCTTTGAAACAAAATGATGCAACACTAAGTGGCATATCAAAAGTTGAAGTCAAAACCAGACCATATATTCCTAATAATATCTACAATTGGCAAGTTTTTTAAAATGACCATGACTTTTTGAATTTTTTGCACTATGAAGATCAATATGAATCTTAGAAAATATATTTCAATGCCTGTATAGAATAATTTGATTATAAGGAAACAGTGTTTGGGAAGGAAGTAGTGCAATTGAAGACAAATAAAATTCTTAATGGGTTAGTTGCATTAGAAAGAGTATTTGATAAAGATGATAATATTGACATGAAAGAAGCACCAGTCAAAGAAGAAGATGTTGAAAGGATAAACTTGGGAAAAAAAAATGCCCCTAAGGATGTGTACATTGGAAAAAATATTACCCCAAATATTAGAGAAAAAATAATAGCATTATTAAGAAAGTACATGCATGTGTGTTCTTGGTCATACGATGAGCTCAAAGCATATAGAGAGGATTTGTTTCAGCATGAGATCCCTTTAAATCCTAGTGCCAAACCTTTTAGACAAAGGTAGAGACTGATTAATCCTACTTTAGCTCCTAAAATGCAGGAAGAGATCATGAATTTAAGAGATGTGGGGATAATAAACCTATAAGGCATTCTACATGGGTATCAAATTTGGTACCAGTGAGAAAGAATAATTGAGACATTGAGCTATTTGTGGATTTCATAAACTTGAACATTTCATCTTTGAAAGACAACTATGTACTTAAAAAAGAGAACCCTTATTGTAGAGGGTGACTAGATGCGAGTTATTGTCTATGATGGATCATTTTTCATGATATAACCAACTAAAGGTGAAAGAATATGAACAATACAAGACAACATTCACTACACCATGGGGCACATATGTTTATGTGAGGATGTCTTTTGGTTTGACTAATATTGGAACCACTTTCCAAAGAGAAATGGATGTAGCATTTTTTGAATTAATATATGGCATTATGGTGGTATATTGGGATGACTTGACTACATACTCCAAGATCATTGAGGATCATTTTAATCACTTAGAGAATATATTCCTAAAATATTTAGAGTATGGGATATATTTGAACCCAAAGAACTGTCATTTTTGTGTTATAGAGGGGAAGTTATTAGGACATAGAGTATATAAGGAAGTAGTGAAAATTGACCCTGGAAGAGTTGCTACTATAGACAAAATCCCTATTCATAAAACTATGACTTGGAAATTCAGTCCTTTTTTGGACAAATAAATTCTGTGAGAAGATTCATTTCCAAATTCACTGAGATTGTGAAGCCAATCTCTAAAATGTTGAAGAAGGGTGAGCATTTGGACTGGATTGTTGAATCTTTGAAAGGATATTAATAGAGAAATAAAGGAAGCTCCTATGTTTAAATACCTAGACTTTTCTAAAACATTCTAAATCTTCTCCTTTGCCTCTTACAAGACAATTGTTGTAGTCGTGTTGCAAAAGAATGAGGAAGGCCATGAGCAACTGAATGCATTTTTTAGCAAATCTCTATAGGATGTTGAACTGAAGTATGATATTAATGAGAAACATGCATATGCATTGGTCAAAGTAGTAGAGTCTTTCAAACCATACGTAGTTGGAGCTGAAGTCGTAACATATGTCCCTAATGCATCAATAAAGGATGCATTTAGACAAACATAAGTAATAGGAAGAAGATGTAGATGGATCAATCAAATTCAAGAATTCAACATTGAGATTCAAATTACTAATCCTGTGAGAGGTAAGGGATTGGGAAAATTAATGACAAAGTCTAATTTATAAGATATCCAAGTAAATAATGTTGATTTGGAGGATGTTATTATCAATATAGAACAAACTCTTTGGTACTCTAATGTAGTATATTATTTAAAATATATGAAGTACCCTGATGGCTTGAATGAAAACTAGAGGAGATCATTGAAGCTACAAGTAACCAGATATGTGGTGATAGAAGGAGATTTGTACTAGAATAATTTGGATGGTGTGTTGTTATTTTGTATGGACAACTATCAATCTGAGAAGGTACTAAATGAGATGCATGATAGTGTGTGTGGTGGCCATTTTTCAATTAAGACTACTACCCACAAGATCCTCAAGGATGGTTATTATTGGCTGAATATTTGTAAGGATTCTTTCACTTATGTGAGAAAGTGTGATTCTTGTAAAAACATTTCAAGAAAATAAAAATAGTAGGGAGCCTTGCCACTAAGACCAATGCAAGTGGAGGAACCTTTTTAGCAATGGGGTCTAGACTTTATAGGTGAAATAATGGACAAATAAAGTGGGGTCACCATTGGATATTAGTAGCAACTGATTACTTCACCAAGTGGGTGGAATCTATCCCAACTAGACAAGAAACTATCAAAGTGGTAATTAAGTTCCTATTGGAGAATATCTTGACCAGGTTTGGTGTTCCATATAGAATTATCACTTATAATGGCATGTATTTTAAATCAAATGAGTTCAATACTTTTTCTGAAGGATATGGTATCCATGGGGTCTTCACTAAAGGGGAAGTACACTATCATGTGTGTTCATATCCAAGGGTTTAAAAGGGGAAAAGGGGTAATATATTTCCTAAATAGGGGGTGGGGTGGGGTGGGGGTTTATATAGGAAAATAGGTGTGGGGGTATTGGAGGGGGTGACAAAAAGGGAGTTTGCATTAATATTTTTTGAAAATAGGGGGATTATTTAGTATGATATAAAAACACATGCTATGAGTCGGGTTTACTAAGTGAAGCCCCCGTTATGGCATTAGAATTTATTATTCTTCACCTTACCACCCCTAATGGATTGGCCAAGTAGAATCTAGAAATACAAATATCCTAGAGATCATAAAGTGAATGTTTGATAACAAAAAAAGGACTTGGGATTCTAAGTTGAACTTAGCACTATGGGTAGATTGGATAAATACTAAGAAATCTAATGGTAAGTATCCATATGAGTTGGTATATGGAAATAAAGCTAGACTACCATTGGAAAACTTGCTTCCAGTCCACAAATTTGTGGTGGAAGAGAAGATAGACCTACTTGATCCTATGGATGAAATATTTGTACAATTAGCGGAATTGCATAAGGTACGGAGAGAATCTTAACAACACAATACTAAGATTCAACATTAGGTGAAGGATCTTCATGATAAAAAGTCAAATGATAGGAAGTTTCAAGAGGGAGAATGGGTTATCATGTGGAATGCAAAAAATCAAGATAAAGGAAACCATGGGAAGTTTGAAGCTCTATGGATTGGACCATATGTAATTATAAGAAAAGGTGGTGTGAACTCATTTTACTTATAAAATACATCAAGAGAAATATAGGAATTGTCGATGCATGGACAATTATTTAAACAATTCTTTTCTTAGAAGAAGGAATTTTTTTCCTCAAACAATAGATTAGGATTCATTTTTTACTCCCCCATTTGCACATATCTGACCCAATCATTCCATTTTCCCCTATCTTTTTTTTGGTCTTCTCTCCTAGAGATATTTCTAAATTCTTGCAGGTATTCATTGAATACCCCATCCACATAGACAAACACTATTGGAACCTTTAAGTTTTCTCAAAATTTAGGTGTCAAATTAGCATTAGATTTTTCCAAAATAGCCTCCTCTTATAGAAATTTTTGTATTTTTATCATCTAATGAAGCTATTGAAGTTTTCTTTTAAAAAATTAGCACCAACTTGGTTTAGTTCTTACCCTCCAAATTCACTTTACAAATCATCTTGTCTCACCCTTGGGAGTTCAATATATTCTATTTTGTAAAACAACACAGGTTTTGGTAGAAAAAATCAAATTTAAATGACGTTTCTAACAACGAATCTTGTGCTTCATCAAGACTAATTTGGAGGTAACACACTTAGTGGCATTTCGATGAAGAAATAACTTCTTTTATCACATCAGTACTTATTGTAGAAGTATGGCCATTGATTGAATAGGGAAAATATCCATTGAAAGATCAAAATACATAGAAAGATGTAATAGGGATGAAATGCATATACAGTTATACAAAAAATTATGATTTTGATGGAAGGATAATGTCTAGCAAGCTAGAAAAGGTTATATCGATAATATAAGTTTAAGATAAATTTGTTTTATCAAAAAAGGTACAACAATAATTGAATTATAATAAAAGGAGGTCCTTGTTGATAAAGACTCATATAAGTCTTATCAAAGGTACCTTTTTGAAGGAATTGAAAGATCTAAAAAAGATAAAAATATTTCACCAAAAAGGGAAGTCCCATAAAAAAAAATTATGGCTGAGAAATGTGTGTAAGTCATTTATCAAAGGAAGAGTATCTAAATTTAACCAAAAGGAATGTTATTGATGAAAAATGGACATCAAACAAAGACTAAAGTAGATCTACAAAGTCATCTTTACATCAAAAATCTATTTCAATGTAATGATCATCAAGCTCCATTGAAAATAAATGGATATTGATGAAATGCATATATCTAATAGGGATCAAATAGTTTGTTTGAAAGATGGTATTTTATCAAAAAGAAGGCAGATCAGTGAAATACATCTACATTTTTATCAAAGGTGTAGTATAAACAAAGGCGGTATAAGTAAAACACTTAGAGGGTCCTGGTGAAATAAAAATTTATCAAAGAAACCCATGAAGTGTAAAAAATAAAGGGATGTTTCTTCAAAACTCATGTTTCATCGAAAGAGCCCACGTTGAGGAAGCAATTTTTTAGTTTCACCGAAAAGGTTATCAAACAAACAAATCCTTTGATAAAATATTCAGTGGTTTTGGTGAGAAAGAATATATATATATATATATATATATATATATATATATATATATATATATATATATATTGATGTAAGTCATTTTTATTCCATAAAAATTACTTGTCGATAAAACTTATGCATTGATAAAAAGGAAAAAAGGAAATACAAAAGTAACAGTTACACTTAAATAATTGTTTTTGAAAGAGAATTCGGTTGTTTGATTGAAGGTGTCATCGTGCACAACCATGAAGTCTCATATAGATACAATGTAAAGGTGATTCATAGATACTTTTGATATCGAAGGAATAAGATGAAACTCCATCAAAACTAGGAAAATGAAATCTTTTGTGAATATAGAATGGATTCATAGAGGATTTGCAGACCAACACATATCAAGGTCGACATAACAAGTAGGTTTATGAATTATTAGTACTTACATTTTTTTGATTATCATGGAGGATTCATCCTCTAAAAAACCTATGGATAAGAAGTGGAAAGACCTGTGGAAACTAGATAGTGGTTTCGATCAAACTGAGATAGCCTGTGAATAATAGGACAGTAGAGCATCCACACATCATTCATGGAGCACAGTCATTATCAATAGAAGAGCTCAATTAATTCACTAAATTCTTTAAAGAAAAAAATTAACTTTACATGGAGTCACTTGAACATGCTGAATTTAGATTGAGATCCCATTATGCACCATCTTTCTATTGCAGTGAGTGTCAAACTAGTGAAACATAAGCTCTAAAAAATGCACCCTCTTGTTGCTTTGTTGATAAAGGTAAAACTAGAAAATTTACTCAAAGTTGGGTTCATAAGAGCCATTGATTATGCAAAGTGGATCAAACATTGTACCTATATCAAAGCTAGACAAATCTATCTGAGTGTGTACTGACTTTAGAGTATTAACAAGGCTTGTCCAAAGGATGACTTTCCTTTACCAAACATTGATATGATTGTGGATATGATAGTTGGGTATGAGATGCAATATCTTATGGATGGTTTCTATGGGTATAATAAGATCAATATTTCTCCCAAAGATCAAAGAAAATAATACATTCACATGTGCTTAGGGAACCTTCTACTAGAATGTTATGCCCTTTGGACTAAAAAATATAGGTGCTACTTATCAACAGGCTATCACAACAATATTTCATGACATGATGCATAAGAACATGGAATATTATGTGGATTATATAATTTTTAAGACCATGGAAAGATCCATGCACCTACAACAGTTGGGTAAAATTCTTGATAGAATGGAGCAGTTCAAGCTCTGACTAAGCCCAAAGAAGTGTGCATTCAATGTAACATCTGCAAAATTGTTGGGATACATTGTCTCAATGAAAGGAATCAAGGTAGATCCTAAAAAGTTACAAGTGATCTTAGAGATTCCACCACCTGAGAAAATCAATCAAATAAGGACACTCCAAGGGAGAATTTAATCTATTAGAAGGTTTATCTCACACTTGGCGAACAAGGAATGACTATTTACAAAAAATCTATTCAAGGGAGTCGCATATCAATGGGATGAAGAGTGTAACAAAAAATTTGATTAGATCAAAGCATACCTGGCTAACCCACTAGTATTTATGCCTCCTACACTGAGAAAACCATTTATTTTGTACATCTATGCCACAACAACATCATCGGGGTCACTCCTGGCACAGGAAGATGAAAACAAGAAAGAATGATCCATCTACTACATTAGTAGAACCTTGGTCTTGTATGAGATGTATTATTCACTAATAGAGAAATATTTCCTCATGGTTGTATTTGTGTCTTAGAATCTAAGACATTACATGTTATCTCACTGTACAAATCTGGTTGCAAAGATCGATCCATTGATATACCTTTTGAGTAAGGCCACTTTAACTAGAAGGCTAGAAAAATGGGTCATGCTCCTTAATGAGTTTGACATAGAATATGTTTAACACAAATAAATTAAAGGAAAATCTATTGTAGATCAACTAGTTAATGCTCCATTATAGGATGATCTCCCTATCAATGTTGAATTTTCAAATGGCTCTATTTTGCACATAACTCACAGGTCTTTGAAAATGTTCTTTGATGGGTCTTTAAAATAATAGGGTTCAGGTGTAGTTGTATTGTTCATCACTCCTAAGAGCTATTCCATCCCAAAGATGTACAAGATTTTGTTCCCTTATACAAATAACATCACTGAATATGAATCCTTAGTTAATGGAATCAAATTAACTATCAAATGGAACATCTCTAAGTTACACATCTATGGTGGCTCCCAGCTCATCATCAATGAAATCAATAATGTTTACCAAACTAAGGATAATAAAATCATTCCTTATAAGAGAATGGTTGATGATTCCAAAAAATATTTTACCTACATAACATTTCAACAAATCCCAAGGACATATAATAGAGTGGCCAATGCCATGGCTACACTAGCATCCTCACAACCACAAGAGGAAGACTTCCTCTATGAGTTCCTAGTGGAAGAAATTCATTTCCCTGGTAACAACTCCCCTAACTCCCACATGGTCTGTACTATCATAGGATAGGATTCATCCCTTTACAGACATGTCTATGCCTACCTACACCATCAGGTCATTCCTGATGTGCTTACTTGGAATGAAAAGTGACACCTTATCCATAATGCCTCATGGTATGTTGTCATAGCCAAAAACCTTTATAGATGAGGACTATATGGTACATTTATTAGTTGTCTAGAAAAAGAAGAGTCTAAACATGCATTGGTTGAGGACAATTATAGTGTTTGTGGTTCTCACTCTAATGGTTTGACTCTAGCTCAAAAACTGCTAAGAGTGGGTTACTACTGGACAAACATGGAAAAGGAAGTGGTTAGATATGAAAAGATGTGTAAGAAATTTTAGCTACATGGAAATATTATACATTCTCTAGAAAGGGATCTAATTCCATTTATCATACACTAGCCCTTCCAACAGTGGGAATTTGCCTCATCGGTCAGATACACACATCCTCTTCTAATGGGAATAAGTTTATCATGATCACCACTAAATATTTTATAAAATGGGTTGAGGTGGTCCCACTGATCAAAGATACTGGCGAACATGTGGCCTTACTCATTCTGAATCACATTATCTACAGGTATGGCATTCCTTCAGCCATTATAATTGATAATGGAGGAAAGTTTAAGAACAACAATATGGAGGAACTCTTTAATAAGTTCAAGATCAAATAAAATTGTTCTTTAATATACTACCCACAATGGAATATCCAGGTAGAGGTCTCCAACAAAAATCTGTTGAAGATCTTACTCCATACTGTGAATAAGTTTGGCACTTGCAGATCAATCATGTACTATGGGCTTATCGAACAAGCATCAGAATGCCTACTAGGGAAACCCACTTTGATATTGTCTATGGAGAAAAGGAATTATTACCTATAGAGGTAGAACTCCTATCTCTAAGGGTTTCTCTATGAAGGCTAATCACAGATGAAGACCAAAGAATCTCAAGGCTACAAGAACTGGAACTGTTGGATGAGCATTGGCAAGTGGCATTCAATCACCTTGGAGCTTATCAGAAAATAAAGTCTAGAGGATATAACAAAAAGGTCAAACCAAGAGAACTTCAAGTTGGTGACCTAGTGTTGAGAGAGAATCCCCACAACTAATCTCACCAAGAAAAAAGGGGAAATTAGAACCCAACTGGCTAGGTCCTTATATCATAACTGCAACATTTGGCTCCAAAGCATACCGATGATCTACTCCAGAAGGAGAATGACTCTGAGAGACCATCAACACTCTCCATATAAATAAGTTATACACCTGAGAATTCTTGGTGTTTAACAGCATGTACATACTTATATGATCCTAAAGAAAAGCTAAAAATTGAAAAAATTCCTAAAAAAATGATCATCCTAGTGAAAACCTAGCAATAGGCACCTTGATGAATTGACAAAAAAATGGAAAGGTACAAAAAAAATTAAAAAAGAAGAAAAAGTGCCTTGGTGAAAACTTGGTAAATAGGTGCCTTGGTAGAAAAAATAGAATCTTTTCCAAGTATGTGAAAACCTAGTTAACAGACACCTCTTGTACTCAAGTGCTCCATTTATCAATACTCAATCTTGGCAATTCCTTTTCTTCTAGTTTGTGCATAGCTTCCAATCACTTGTGTGCCACTATGGTTCTTCTAAGAACCCTCTTGGATTGAAACTGATCTAGAGTCATAGGCTAGGGGCAATCAAATTGACTTTTTCCTAGTAGTATGAGTCAAGTAAGTCATCTTTAATTGGAGTTTATTACTCAGAGGAAAAGGTCTCCAAATTTGATCATTCAATGAACCAAATCAGATTCAGTAATATTCTCATTTCTAAAGGACAATTCACTACTGACATACTAGTATTTCTCAACACCCTAGTCAATAGTTTTTCTTAACACTATCTATTTAGAAGCATTTGTGTTTCTTAACACACATCGGATAACATGACGCAAGTATAAACATTAAATCAATGAAAATAAAACACAAACACACTCACAAACACAATGATGTTTCTCAACACCTCATACATGTATACATCCAAAAAAAATTGAAATTAATTGAACTACATTGAAATTTTCTTTTTGTGTTGTCTTTTATCAATGATTTCCACTGACCTTTTCTTTGATTACTTCTTGTTGTTGTGGTCCTGATGATCCAACAATGTCAAATAAACTGGGTGTATGTGATAAGAGCTCATGCATTAAGGTGGAAAAGCCTCACATCCCTTGATCCTATTTACTTGCATGCCAAGGTGAGGTCAGAATTATCTCCTTAAGAGTTATTTATCTATCTGTTTACAGAAGATTGCACTCATGTTTATCTTGGGTTTGTATGCCTCAATACCTGTGTACCCTTGCAACATTAACTAGAAACAATGTTAACTTTATCTCGGCTTTTGTGCCTTAATGTTTACATTGGTTTCCCACATTTTATCTAATGAAATTCATACTCATATCGACTCTGATGTTCCAAACACTCAATGATGAAAATTTTTAAGCTCAAACCCAGTGACTAAGTCCTAGGTTGCATTCATCTTAGTTTTTCATTATAGTTGCATGGTGTTAAAATAGAATAATATTTATATCTCTCTCTAATGTGAGGATTTGAGGCTTGGTTTTATCAATATTCCTTTTTCTAAGTGGTCAGCTACATGTTGATTAATGTGAAAATGCCACACCTAGCTAATTTGACCGTGTTGATTCTATTTTTAGGATCAAAATAAAAATTTGAGATTGTTTGACTTATAAATTTTGGTAGTTGACTAAATATCACATGGCTAGACATAGCTCATGCCTAGGATGAGCCTATCCCTAAGAATTCCAGCCTCGCATAGCACTGGAAAGCCTTACTCATGACTCCCATAATGGATGAGTCCATTTATTGCTCCCAGACTATGCCTTACCCCAAACATCAAGTTCCCACCACCTGACTGCATAAACATACACCCCGCATAATATAATTTTATGCCGAACCTCTTTGGTGCTCCTCGCATGCATCCTTGAGCCCAATTCTCTACTCTTGTCCAACCCTATTGAACCCCTCTTATACTGGCCACCTTATGCTTTTGACTATGGAATCCTCATAAGACCCAAGATACTAACATTAGACATTGTGATCTCATGCTACCCAAGTTCTCTTGATCAATGTTATGCCACTCTAAATACCCTGGAACCACCATAGCTCCACTTTTTCCATCTATGTATATTACCCTTGAACTATGCACTACACCCTCTAAGTATGTCAAGATTCCATGAGTCTCCCTTGTTGAATACTACATCCCACCTGAGTGAATTGGACCACTAATTCCTCCTACTCACTGCGTATACTACCAAAAAATACTTGGCACTACAAAAGCACCTCAAAATAAATTGAATCCTCTTGTCCTTCCTTGCATGCTACCGAAGCATGCCCAATACTACCAAAGCACCAACACCTAATGTTAGGCTCCCCCAGTCCACCATAGACCTTGAAGCACCAAGTCATTCCCCATGGGACAACTAACAACCATATCTAGCTTTGAATCCAAACACTAAGTGCTAACTTCCTTGACCCTTGGTCTCTGTCTACATGATATTTTTGGTGAACCCTGTTGCTTATGCATCCACTACATTCTGACCAACTGATGCACACCCACAATCTTAGCTACATGGATTCCCTATGTAATTCATACCTACTTGAGCTCCATGATCTTGTTTCATGATTCATCCCAATCCCTTGGTCATTGTACTAACTGTCCAACTTGGATGTACCATCATAGAACCTTCCCTATAGATCATATCACCATTTTAGTCATGCACCACAACTCACCTTTGATCACCCTTATGAATCTTCCTCATGCCTTGGCTCACCATGAGAACTCCTCTGGAATGCCATATCCCATCTACCATCCCATACCCTACTCATCTATCCTTGAGATACCAAATCCTAATGCAAATACAACCTTCCAGGTAACCTAGATGTGCACCCAATGCAACACCCCCTTGTTCCACCATTCACGGATATCTAGCTCTGCATCAGTCACCCACATAGCCTATCCAACACAAGCCCAAACTCTCCTACTTGGACAACCCATTGTGAAGTTGCCTCTCACCTAGGGACTAGGTACTCTACTTCCCTAGCTTTTGGGTCATGGACAACTCCCTTGGAGTCATCCCCAACATTGGCTTAGATACTCCACTTCACTAAGATATGGACCACGAGTATGCATCCACCTATAAACCTAACCACCTTGTGATAATGTGAGGCTACTCCATTTCACCTCTTATTCATACATCACCTCAAGTGTTACCACAAGATAGGAGGGAAGGAATACTCTACTTTGTCACTCTTGAGGGAGGTTGGCCACCCTAGCTTCCCTTGATGCACTCTGAAACTTACCCTCCATGGTTACACCTCAGATATGCAACACGTGAGATCCTATGCCACAACTAAAAGTGAGCTTCAAACACTCCACAGTCCCAATTTTACACCTTGGATCTTTCCTTGATGGGATCCTACACCATAACTATAAGTGCCCAACATACCTCACAACCCCATCCTTTCAGACTTCCATCTTGTGAATTGCCAGTCCCTTATATCCTCCACCACTCTAAAATAGGCGATATTCTTGATGCTGGACCCACCAACTCAATACCCATACTTCGCAACCTTAGAACCTATAGAAGGGATCACCAGATTCTTCTGTGTCCTACACTTAGAATTCTTTCCACACCTTTTTTCACCATTTGTATCACCATAACATACTTGACATTGCCAACATACCAAGGTTATCTCTATAGAATATTTTGTTGTCATTAGTTTAGATAAAGTCATAAGAATTAGAAGATTCAATCAGTGAAAGGAAAAAAATGAAATATACGACCAATTGGTAATGTACACCAAGCAAGGCAGTGAAGTTAGTAAAGCACAAGACACTACACCAAGAGAACATAGTTTACCGAACACCGAGAGCACAAATAGTACACTGAGTTGACATATACTGAGTACTAAAGAACATGTTAACCAAATAAAGAGAAGTTACTCGACCGAGTTACTTAATGGATTGTAAAGCGATAAGGATGCATTTAATACATTGTTATTGTATTAATTGTGATTCTACAATGCACAAAGATGAGTTTTCTACACGATCAATGATCAAAATAATTCAAAGAGAACATCTGAGGATTAGATTAAGCGGTTAATCAAAGATTGCTATTACCAAGAAAAACACCAAGTACTAAGGTAAATGTGACATGACCACCGAGTGGAAAAGAAGATTTAACAATTGAAATAATTTATTAGCAACCTAACACATAATATTAAGAGGCAATAAATATTATACTTAAAGGATGATTTAAAGAGAAGAAGTGTGAGATAGAGATGATAGAGGAGAAAGAGACATAGTACAGAGAAGGTTGTTATTGAAGAATAAAAATTAGAGAAGAGCACATCGAGCTAATATTTTTCTACAACAGAGAAAATACGAGTAGTATTACATATTATAATTGAGGTAGCATAGTATTTTAGAGCACATAGAGTCTGATTAGCATTTGTAACTGATGCATTATAGTAGACATTTATAAGTTGTTAATACTATTGTATTGAGAGCTAGAAATCCCAATACTGGGTAGATCTTAACTAATCCAATATTTGTAAAACCTTTAACATGGTACATCTCTAAGTGTGGAGATTGTAAAATCCTCTAACCAGGTAGACCTAACAAGTCTTTGTATACTCTTAACTAGGTAAGCTATCAAAATGGCTAAGCTATGTAAGCTCTAACCGAGTACCCTTGATACTGTCATTAGTGAAGGTCGTGGGTGTCATCCCCACCATAGTTTTGTCCTCTAACCAAGGATTTCTACTTTAAAAAAATCATGGAGTTTTGAGTTCATTTACTTGAATGATTTTATATTTTATTTCAAGTTATTGAAATTGGTAAACAAAAGAAGTATATAGTTTAAGTTATAAAAGTTTTTTTTGTACTAATTCACCCCTCCCCTCTTATTCCCAAATTTCCATAATCATTCCAAAAATTGGCATCAGAGCTTATGCTCTTGAGTTATAGGGTTTGACCACCTGAGAGTTAAGGATCCTAGTCATGGAAAATTTTAGGCAATTAAAAAGAATTCATGGTCTTGAATCCGAATTGGAAGGTGCAAGAGATTTAATCATTGATTTGAAGAAGAAACTGGAGAGATCTCTAAGGGTTAGATCAAGAATTTATGATGAAATAAAGGTTACACAAGAACAAGTTGATACACTTGAAACAACATCTTAAGGTAGTGTTACAGATGAATCCGAGACAGCTATAAAAGAAGTACTAGAAAAGAATGATACACTTACCAGGAAGTTGGACCTAATGAAGATAGATCTTGAAACCAACATGATAAGAATGAATGAATTTATTGAAGGAAAGAGGATTAATGAAGATGAAAAGAAAATTGTAGAAGATGATAAAAGACAAGTTGAAATGAAGCTATTGGAAAAAGATAATGAGATTGTGAGAATGACACAAGTTCACTATGACATGGCCGATCAACTTCTGAATGCAAATCAAGATAACACCATAAAATAATTTGAGAATCAAGCACTAATAGATTAAATTGACAGAATGGATCAAAGATTGAAAGATGAGAAAGATGCAAATGCAGTACTGAAAAGAAATAAAGAAGCATTGAAATCTCTGGATCAATAATTCAAGAATCAGAAACAAAGAAATGAAAAAATAAGTATTGGATTCAAAGAGGAAAACACCACCGAGAAAGGATAATTGTCAAAAGAATAGAGAGATGAAAGTACTACATCCCCGCTGAGACATAAGAAGCCAAGTTGCAAATATTTTGGGAAGCGTGGGCATACTGCTAATGTCTACAAGAGAAAGAAAGGTAAATCACCAAGTACACCTAAGTTTGATGGTTATTGTTTTAGATGCAATAGGTATGGACATCAAGCATTTGAATGCAGAACTAATATTTCTAACAACACAATTAGGAAACCTAAACTTGATAGTTATTGTAAGAATTGTAATAAGTTTAGACACAAAGTTGAAGAGTGCAGAATAAAGAAAACAAATGACAATTGGAAGCCTAATTGGGAGAATGCTAAAACCAACTGAGCAGGCATTTATGTACCATGGTACTATAATACAATAATTTCATGTTTATCCTATGGAAGGTATGGAAACATTTCTGCAAACTACATGTTGATGCATGAAAGGAACAACAGAAGAGCATGGAGAAATCCTAGCATGGCATGTTTTCATTGTCATAAGGTAGGACACCTTACAAGGAATTGTAGATACCGAGGTGATGCACCGGCCAAAGATGAATCTGAAGTAAAATTTCCTACTACCACTAGTACAAAAACAATAATATATGACCAAATAAACTACCAAAAACTGTAGATAAATAAAAAAATTTGGTCACGTGGTCAGTGGTAGTTTATTGTCGATCATTTATCTCATGACCAAATTTATGACTAAACTATTTTAGTCATTTATTTGGTCATTGATTTGGTCATATATTTAGTCATTTATTTGGTCATTTGATAGTTTATTTGGTCATTTGGTAGCTTATTTGGTCATTTATTTGGTCATTTAATTGGTCATTTATTTGGTAGTTTATTTGGTCATTTCTGTATGACTAAACTATTTAGTCATTTATTTAATCATTGATTTGGTCATTAATTTAGTCATTGATTTAGTCATGGTAGTGATTTACTTAGTCATATATTTAATCATTAATTTAGTCATATATTTATTTATTAATTTAATTATATATTTAGTCATATATTTAATCCTTAATTTAGTCATTAATTTAATTATATATTTAGTCCTTAATTTAGTCTTTAATTTAATCATATATTTAGTCATTAATTTAGTTATGTTAGGGCACAATAGAATCTAACCACCATCCTTCTTGTAAAGTAAGTTATCTTTCATTGAGCTAGTACCCTTTAAAGAATAATCATACCATGTATCCTATGTTAGTCTTCCAACATTCCAACTAAGACACAAATAAGATACAAGTGAAGAATGTAAGAGGTGTTGTAGTTAAGGGATAGGGTTGGATATGCACTATCATAAAGATAAGTGAAGCACAATCATTTTAGCATATCTCAAAAGAAGATGATCCATTTATAATAGCATGCAATAAGGAAACCAAAGTATCATGGGGCTATCATTGTGATAAATACATGGTCTAGTAAGCAGTGTGAAAGAGTAGGATAGCTATCAAGATATATATGGAAACTCTTGGGAGCATAGCAGATGTATAGTAATACAAAGTGAAAAGAGAAATACAAAAAGAAGTGACCTATTGTATTGAAAAGTCATGATCTAGCATATTGTAAACAGTGACTTGAAATGCCATATTGCTAATAAGAACATTGCAGCCAAGTTACAAAAAAGAGCGTGAGGTTCATTGTTATGAGACAAGGATACAAAGGTCATTATTAGACTTGATAGTGATAAGGTTCCATTATATCATGTCATTATAAAAAAACACTTTCAAATTTTTAATGAATTTAACAACATTAGTAACCCCAATAGAAAGTGTAGGACTAACATCAAGTTCAACAATTGATTTGAGATCAATCCATGAACTGTACAAGCCATACCAAGTGACATAAAATCACTCCAATGTTGGAAAATCATAGAATACCCCAGTTTTAGGAAAAATGCAATAAATTTTAAAATACTTGAAAATTTTGATGCCACAAAAAGAAAAATAAAGTAGATTCACATGGAAACATAATACAATTATTTTTAGATCATTCCATGGGCTAAGCAATCCATACAAGGAGACCAAAGTTGCTGCAACTCTGAAAAATCACCAAAAAACTTACTTTCCTTCACTCCAAGTTTGAAAACAAAACTCCTTCACAAAAAAACTAGCTTTCCTTCACTCCAAATTTGAAAACAAAACCAATGGCACACTTGTGAATTTAAAAGCATCAAAATTATGTGCTCTTAGCTGGTGTGGTGTAGGAGCACACCTAGCTCAAACCCTTAGCTCTTTATTTATGGCATGTACTGACTCTAGCCCAGTCAGGAGAGTTTGTGTGAACCTTAGAAGGTCATTTATTTTATTTCCCTAAGATGGATATGACTAGGTCAATCCATGTCTAGATAGGTTGCTTGGTTAGTTTCTTTTAGTTGTGTGTGTGTGTGAGGTAGTTTGTAAGCCTCTGGAAATCCAACCAAGGCATCATGAACTTTTGATAAGCTGCTCGGTATGACTAGTGCTTGGTATCACTGGTGCTTGCTTAACACTGTGAATTTTGGTTAACACTATCGGTTAACACTGTGAATTTTAGTTAACACTGTCGGTTAACACTAAGAATTTCAGTTAACACTAGCACTGACTTAGAATGGTGCTTAGTTTTGCATTACTCTTGCTTGGTAAATTCAGTCATAATGGCCTATGAAAAGCGGATCTTGTCTTTTATGGATAGTATGGGCAGTTGTAACGGCTCCTGAAGAGATGCTTGTGAATAAGTGGACTGTTATGGTTATTCCAATGGGAGGATGGTTATTAATAACATCCCAAGCATTCATTTTATAGAGAGTAGAGATTGAAAAAGAAGAGAAGCTATAGGAAAGTTACAGAGTTGTAGATTATTGTATTGTTTGATTTTGTTTTCCAGTAATGAGAAGTTGCAGATTGTGTGTTTAGTTAATATCAAGCTTTGTTGTTCATTTTGCATGCAATTAGATTAGTTTACACTTTATTTATATTTTGCAAATTGTTAGTTCTTCACTCATTTTGGGTTGTAAACAGTAACAGCCCCTCGAGATTCCTAAATCCATGGTGAGAATCATGCATTGGGATGGAACTCGAGAGGAGCCCCTATACATAGTTTCCTTTTTGTTTTTGGTAGAAACAACAGCAGTTACGATTCTGGAGATCTTACCCTAGGCGAGCTCCATAATAGTCGACTAGGGAAGAGAAGGAAATCAATGTTATGAAAACATTGATTGAGTGAGTAGAATGAATCTATCTGTGTAGGTTCGGTGAGGAAGATGAATAACATGTCGATGGGACCGAGTCTTTAAGGGAAGCTAAAGAAAATAGTGACTTACCTTAGTTCAAGGTTATGAATACCATAAGAGATCTAAGAGAAAGATATCAAAGCAGAGCCAAGATGACTTTGTAGTAGAGATGAGACTTTTGTCCACATCAGATTGGTATCAGAGCCTAAATTGATTGGGCTTGTGGTAGATGTTCCAGCCATCAATATCAGTAGGTGAAAACAAGATGGTCACCAATGCATAGCTTGCAAAGGAAGTAGATGAGAAGAAGAGAATAATTGAAGACCAAAGGGAAAGGAGTAGACTCCTTGAAGAAGCCCTGGATGAGATGAAGGTAAAACTTCAAGATGTTGCAGATGCAACTAAAATCAGAAATGGAGATGAAGTTAGTAGCAACAAAGGGAAGCAGAAAGTTGATAAAGAAGACTTGATACCTGAACCAGACCCTCCAATGAGTGAGGAGCCATTTCTAAAATCTCTCAGAGCCCTAGGAGGAAAAATTCTTGAAGGAATTCCATTCTTTAATAGAAAAATGAACAGTGAACTAGTTGTGGAATGGATAGAAGGTATTGAGAATCATTTTGAATGGGAGGGCATAACTGAAGCACAAAAGGTAAAAGTTGCAAATTCAAGGTTAAGAGGTTCAACATTAACATAGTGGAAATACCTCCAAGAAGAGAGGGAGAAGATGGGTAAGCATCCAATTTCAAATTGGAAGGCCATGTTAAACAAGGTAAAGGAGAAATACCTACCTAAGGATTATGAAATCTAGTTACACAAGAAGAGGCAGAGTTTGAAACAAAAATATTTGGATGTGGCTACGTATACTGAAGAATTACAGAAGTTGTGCTTGAGGTCAAGAGTCCAACAGGATGAGAATATCAAGGTGGATAGGTACCTTGGAGGCCTAAAATGGAATATCCAAGAGGAAATTAGTTTGTGGACTCCCACAACCATCCATAAGTGTTTTTAACTTGCATTGAAAGTGGAAGAGAAGAACAAAAAGAAATCAGAATCAAACTTCAGAGGAAGAGGTAGAGGTAGAGATGGAAGAGGATAAGGAGGCTATGGTGGAAGAGGATCATATTCAAGGTAGAAAAGTGAGAACAAGCTCACTAAAAATTAGGAAGGAAACTTAAATAGAAGAGGTTTCAACAGAGGTAGAGGCTCTAACACTAGTTGGAGAGGAAGGAGCAGCAACAATCAAGGAAGAGGAGCATCCTACTTTGCTACCATGAAATGCTACCACTGCAATCAGCTAGGGTATCCTGCCTATAGGTGTCTTGAAAAAGGTTCTACTTCTCAAGGAGGTGGAACTAGAGTTAACTATGTCCAAGAAGAATCAAGTTGCAGTAGCAAGCCATCTGAGGTACCATTAGAATCAGAGAAAGGTGAGAACCTCATGATAAAGATGACCTTAATCAGAGAGCCAAGCAAAGAAGAACCAAGCCAAATGAGAGCACTCTTTAGAGTGAAGTGCAATATCATAGGGAAGGTGTGTAGAGTCATTATTGATTTAGGCTCAAATGATAATATTAGTGAGGAGGCAAACACCAAGTTAAATTTGAAAAGGATTCCACATGACAACCCATACAAGGTTACATGGCTCAACAAAGGACATCATGTTTTTGTAGGAGAACAAGCATGGGTAGAGTTCACCATTGGAAAGTATACAAAAAAATTTCTATGTGACATTCTTCCCATGGATGCATGCCACCTTCTACTTGGAAATCCATGGAAATTTAATAGGCAAGCCATGCATGATGGAACCAAGAATGCCTACTCATTCAAGAAAGATGGGGTGACTTTCAAAATTTAGTCCCTAATAGAAGAAGGAGAGATGAAAACATCAATTCCAAGTGTGCTCATGGTTGATGAGAAAGATTTCTTGAAGAATCTTGGAGAAGGAGAAGGAGTTGGATTTTCTTTAGTATTGAAGCCAAAAGGTGAATCTCTTGTCAAGATATCAGAGATACCAAATGAGGTAAAAGAAATACTTGAAGAGTATAGAGACATTGTGAATGATGGCCAGCCCACTCCACTACCTCCTAAGAAACTTGTTAGCCACAAGATTGACTTCATACCAGGAGCTACCTTACCCAACAAAGCTGCCCATAAGATGACCCCTCAACAAAATGAGGAAATAGCCAAAAAAATTAGAGAGTTATTAGACCAAGTCCTAATTAGAAAGAGCATAAGCCCGTGTGCAGTCCCTACTATTTTAGCACCTAATAAAGGAGGAGCTTGGAGACTTTGTACTAATTCTAGAGCCATTAATAGAATCACCATTAGGTATAGGTTCCCAATACCTAGAATTGAATACCTAATGGACTGTTTAGGGGAGGCAAAGTACTTCAGCAAAATTGACCTTAAGAGTGGCTACCACCAAATTAGGATAAATGAAGGAGATGAATGGAAAATAACTTTCAAAACTATAGAAGGTTTGTATGAATGAATTGTAATGCCATTTGGTTTGTCTAATTCTCCCTTAACTTTTATGAGACTTATGAATGAGGTATTGGTACAATGCATTGGTAAATTTGTTGTTGTCTACCTCGATGACATTTTAGTTTTCAATAGAACTAAGGAGGAGCATATTAGGCATTTGAAAATTGTTTTCAAGAAATTGAATGATGAAAAACTAATGATCAAATTGGAGAAGTGTGACTTCATGAAGCAGGAGCTTGTATATCTCAGTTTTTTTTTTCATAGGGTAACCTCAAAATGGACCAAGAAAAGGTGGATTCCATTCTAAGTTGGCCCACTCCCAAGGTTGCAACTGAGGTGAGGAGTTTCCTTGGTTTAGATCAGTATTACAGAAATTTCATAAGACATTTCAGTGGGCTTTTTGCACCTATGTTAGACACCATTAGAGGTGGGATGAAGACAAAGTTTGAATGGACACCAAAAGATGACAAAGGGTTTGAAACACTCAAGGAGAAGATAGTAGAGTTGCCTACTCTAGTTATTCCAAGATTTGATAATATTTTTATAGTAGAATGTGATGCAAGTAATGTGGCCATTGGGGCTGTCCTAAGACAAGAAGGAAGACCAATAGCTTTCCATAGTGAGAAGCTAAATGATGCAAAGAAGAAGTACTCTTCTTATGACCTAGAGTTGTATGCTCTAGTCCAAGAACTCAAGAAGTGGAGGCACTACTTGCTGCCAAAGGAGTTCATAGTATATATTGATAACCAAGCTCTCATCTTCCTTAACTCTCAAGAAAAACTTAGCAGCAAACACATGAAGTGGGTGGAGTATCTACAAGCCTACACTTTCAATATAAAGCATAAAAAGGGAGTACAAAATAATGTTGCTGATGCATTGAGAAGAAGGCTGCTCATAGTCCAAGAATTTACACTACAAAGCATAGGTATTGATAGCTTCAAAGACCTATATGTTGAAGATGAAGAATTTTCCCAAATTTACAAGGTATGCAAAGAGTTTAAAAACAACTTTCATGGTGAGTTTTCTGAATATACTTTGCAGAATGATTTATTGTTTAAAGGAGGTCAATTTTGTGTTCCTAAAGGGTCTATGAGGGAGAATTTGATTCAAGAAAAACATAATGGAGCACTTAGTGGTCATTTTGGAGTCAGTAAGACTCAAGAGCTAGTCACTAGGTTCTATTTTTGGCCTAGAATGAATAGAGATGTTAGACAGTATGTTGAGAGTTGTGTAGTGTATCAAAAAGAAAAGGGGACATCTTCTAATGCAGGTCTTTATTGGCCACTTCCAATCCCAACAAGACCATGGGAATGCATAAGCATGGATTTTGTAGTTGGTTTTCCAAGAACAAGGTAGGGATATGACATTATTTATGTTGTTGTGGACAGATTTAGCAAGATGGCTCATTTCATGCCTTGCAAGACTATTCATGATGCTTGTAACATTACTCAATTTTTTTTTAGTGGAGTGGTGAGGATCCATGGACTCCCACTTAGTATTGTATCAGACATGGACACCAAATTCATGAGCCATTTTTGGAAGACCTTATGGCAAAAGCTTGCCACTAACTTGTCTTTTCGATCTACCTATCATCCACAAACAGATGGACAAACAGAGGTGGTAAATAAGAGTCTTGGTAACTTTCTGAGATGCCTCATAAAGGAGTATGGTCAAACATGGGACCAACTCATTGGAAAATCTAAATATGCATACAATGATATAGTGAACAGATCAACTGGTAAGAGTCCTTTTGAAATTTTTAATGGTTTTCACCCAAGAGGGATTTTTGAACTTAGAGAATCAAAGGAAGGAATGCACAGTAGTGGATATGCTGAGGAATTTTCTCATTCAATGAGAGAATTCCATGAAAGTGTGAGAAAGAACTTGATTGATAATGTTGAAAAGGTGAAGACAAAGGTGGATGCAACAAAGAGGGATGTTCAGTTTTAGATTGGAGACTTTGTGATGGTACACTTGAACAAGCATAGGCTGAAAAAGGAATTCCTCACAAGCTACAGATGCAGAGGCTAGGTCCATGTAAGAAACTTGCAAAGTATGGAAACAATGCATACAAGGTGGAGCTTCCTGAGGACATTAGGTTGTCACCAGTTTTCAACATTGTAGATTTGGTAGCATACAAAGGACCAATTCAAGATATTGATCAGAACCTTCAAGAGGTAATAGAAGAGGTAAAAGATCTGAAATTAACCCCTACTCCATCTATGATAGCTAAAAAGATACTAGACTCAAGGGTCTACAAGAATACTAGGAACAAAGACTATATGGAGCACCTTGTCAAATGGCATGAAAAAGAAGATGTTGATGCTACTTGGATCAGAGAAACAAACTTTAAGAGGTTGGGCATTGATCCAAACATGCTCAATCCAAGGATGGATTAACCTTTCTTTTTTGGGGGGGAGTATGGTGCAGGAGCACACCTAGCTCAAATCCTTAGTTCTTTATTTCTGGTATGTACTAACTCTATCCCAGTTAGGAGAGTTTGTGTGGACCTTAGAAGGTCATTTGTTTTATTTCCCTAAGATGGATATGACTAGGTCAATCCATGTCTAGATAGGTTGCTTGGTTGGTTTCTTTTAGTTGTGTGTGTATGAGGTAGTTTGTAAGCCTTTGGAAATCCAACCAAGGTATCAAGAAATTTTGATAAGCTGCTTAGTATGACTGGCGCTCAGTTAAAATTGTGAATTTTGGTTAACACCGTCAGTTAACACTGTGAATTTTGGTTAACACTGTTGATTAACATTGTGAATTTTGGTTAACACTATCAATTAACACTGTCGGTTAACACTGAGAATTTTGGTTAACACTGGCACCAATATAGACTGGTGATCAATTTTGCATTACTGTTGCTCGGTAAATTCAGTCGTAACAGCTTGTGAAAAGTGGATCTTGTCTTTTATAGATTGTATGGGCAGTTGTAATGGTTCCTGAAGAGATGCTTGAGAATAAGTGGAAAGTTAGGGTTATTCCATTGAGAGGATGGTTATTAATAACATCCCAATCATTCATTTTATAGAGGGTAGAGATTGAAAAAGAAGAGAAGCTACAGGAAATTTACAGAGTTGCAGATTATTGTATTGTTTGATTTCATTTTCTAGTAATGAGAAGTTGTAGATTGTGTGTTTAGTGAATATCAAGATTTTTTTTTCATTATGCATGCAAGTAGGTTAGTTTACTCTTTATTTCTATTTTTCAAATTGTTAGTTCTTCACCCATTCTTGGTAGTAAACAATAATGACCCCTCAAAATTATTGTATCTATGGTGAGAATCATGCATTGGGATGGAACTCGAGAGGATCCCTTATACATGGTTTCCTTTTCATTTTTGGTAGAAGCAACAACAGTTACGAGTCTGGAGATCTTACCCTAGGTGAGCTTGGTAATAGTCTAGCTAGGGAAGAGAAGGAAAGAAATGATCTGAAAACATTGATTGAGTGAGTAGAATGAATCTATCTATGTAGGTTCAGTGAGGAAGATGAATAACATGTCGATGGGGACCGAGTCTTGAAGGGGAGGTAAAGCCACTAGTGACTTACCTCAGTTCATGGTTGTGAATACCCTAAGAGATCTAAGAGAAAGATCTTAGAGCACAGCTAAGCTAACTCTATAGTAGAAATGAGACTTCTATCCACATCATGGTGGAGCTAAGCTTAAGGCTTGTGCAACAATACATAAGTAAAGAATCAGTCTAAAAGGAAATGATAATCTCTCAAAGATAAAGACAATAGTTTTGAATGAGAATGTCAACTTCAATAAAGAAAAGGCAAGTTTAAAGGAGGAAACAATTCTCTTTAAGGGAGAAAATTAAGTTTTAATCCAGAAAATATAAGATTCTCTCTTCAGTCAGATGATGGATCATGGAGTGTGATCTGAAATGTTGATGCAAAAATGTTGTTTCTTGATTCAATTATGCCCATGATTTTTGCATCAAATTTTCAGATCACACTCCATGATCCATCATCAGAATGAAGAGAGCGAAAACAGTCATAAAAATGAGAAGAGTGTTTGCAAATTTGCATATTTTATGATTCCTTTGACTCTCTTCATCTAGATGATGGATCATGGAGTGTGATTCAACACATTCATATAAAAATGTTTCTTATGGATTCAATTTGTTCATGATGTTTGTATTAACATTTCAAATCACATTCCATGATCCATCATTAGGATGAAGAGATCCAAAGGAATCATAAAAGATGTGAAGTTGCAAACCATCTTCATACCTTTTATGATTCCTCTGGTTTTCTTTATCTTGATTATGATGGATCACGAAGTGTGATCTGAAATGTTGATACAAAAATCTTTGGACATGATTCAATCCAAAAACATCATTCTTTTTATTTTCAATGTCTTCTTAGATTGAGATAAAAAAATTACTAAAATGGAGAAAAAAATTCTTAAAAGTTGTAATGAAAAAGACCATCCATTTTTAAGATTACAGTTGAGTAATGGGGATCACAGAGAGAGGGTTTGAGATCAGTACCTCAGCTCTAAATTTTGCTACAAATGTTCCATCCACCATAGATGACTATATAGAGTATACCTCCATATATAGAGAACCAAGTATCTACAATAAATCAAGCAATAAATTGTCCCTCCAAGGGCACTGCAAATCAACCAAGGCTTCTCTTTCAGTTATAGAAACTTGCACATCAGTTCCACACCCTTCCATGATCTTGAGGGACTCAGATCCTTCAAGCACTCTAATTTTTCTCTTTTCAAACCTAGATGCTTTGGATCTATCAGTGTCACTAAAATTTTAGTAGATGATAACTAGTTTTGGGTCTATAACCTAATAATGATTGTCTACACTGTTGTTTTGTCTGGTTAGTTTCTCTTGCGATTTGTTGTTTAACTATTTTTGAGCCAAATTTGGAGCGGGAATGGTGTTTTTTCCTTTGAGTTTAGCATTTATCTATTTTGAATGAGTTTCTAGCTCTTGTATCCTCCTTTTCAACTACTTTACATATTCTATGGAATCCCCCAAAATAGAGGCCTTCATCTGCATTTTTCAACATTGTATAGAAAATTAGAGCTTTTGAAAATACCATTGCAGTAAAAACTTGATCTATTAATCAATCTCTTGTTATTAAATAGGACTTTTGTTGTTAGGGTTCAATTGTTTAGTTTTTGGATCAAACTTACTAACTCATGTTTCATGAGTAGTGGTTGTAAGAGTCCATTTTTCATGAGAATGAATGGTACACTTAGCATTCATTGTATCTATGTGATGCTCATAAAGATGAAGCTTTGGGATTTTCCAAGAGGTCACACATTCCTATACTACTCCTCAAACACATTTTACCATGAGTCTCCTATGAGACTTCTAAATATTTTTTATAACAAAACTTATTTAAGAACTTGGACCCAATTGGTGAGTTGTGTTCTCTAACTTAGTCCAAAGAAAATTATCAGTCAAAAGAATTCAAAGGGTTATACTCAGATGAGTCAATAATTCATTGACTATGAAAGTGATGTTTATGAGTTGGAATCACTTTGAATCTTTTTAAATAACCTTCAAATTCTCTGATTGACTCTCTATTCATGAAGATTTCATGAAAAACTTCCACCTTGTAGATTCTCTAATTGATTTATGTGTTCATTAGGATTAAGGAAAAACTTCCCAATTCCTTTCATAACAATTAATATGGATAATTCTTAGCCCTCTATAAAGAATTGTAGATCAAAGAATCCAAAGGACTTAGTTTAGGGTTTAGGGTTTAAGGTTTAGAAAATTTCTTTCACTAGTGCTTTCCATTAGTGCAAATTCAAAAATTACTTTTCAGGTTGTTTGACAAGAAATTACTTCAACCAAACAAACAAATTCTTTGACTTTCATGGTTAACATTTATTGGAGCACTTGTGGTGGCTCAAGAAGTTGGGGAAAGGGAAGGATGGCAATAATAGCATAAGGTAGAATTTTTACAAAACTTTTCTGAGCAACTCATTAAAATATAATGTTCAAACTCTAGCATATATTGGGAAGACAAATTCAATCCAAAGAACATTAAAATTCATCTTGAAACATATAATATCATCTAGGTTATTGAGTTTTCCAGCCATACCTTAGTGACAAATGGGACCAAAGTTCTGAGAATAATAAACTTTTCATTTAGTATGTTTCTCCCTTCTTCTACATTCTGCAAGTACATAATTTACAGTGAGGTCATCCTGACCATTTTTGCAAAGCCTACTGCCATTGTTATCTCCTTCTCTAATTCCTCTTGGGGATCCTTCATTATCCTTGTATTTACTATGCAAGCTTTTCATTGTGAACAATATGTATTTGAGCATCCACTGTGGATTTAGATTGGGTTTTTTCTGAAGAAGAAACCCAACATTGGGTGTCCAGGTGGAGAATGCACATTGCTCAAGATTATAGTTGTTGTGCAATGTTGACAGCTCTGGCCATTGGCTTTGTGGTTGCTTCTTCTATTGGAGTATAATTGAAAATATTCCTGAATAATGGGTGATGTATCAAATTAAAGATGAAATATGGTAGTCTAAACTTCCCTTACTCAACACAAGCCTCTGAATCCCTTCTGCACAAGGTAATTCCTCCCAACTTGTTCTACTCCAACTCTCTTAGTTTATAGTGTTCCTAGAGACACTATTCCCTTATTAATCCCCAACAATGGATTGTTGTATTACATCAAGCATAGACTTACACTTAGGATTGAAATCTTCCTATATACTCCTAGGATTTCACTTTCCTCAGTCAACTAGACTCTACAAATTCTTCAAACACAAAAATCTCAGAATTTGCTCTTATCTCTGCCAGGCCTGCAACAGTGTTCTTTTATTCAATATAGGAAATGAACATGGGACCAATAATTTTGATATGGTTTTCAGAACCATCCAAGATCACATTTACAAATCCCAAAGTGTTAAACAATGACCTTTACTCCAGCATCCCCAAACTGTCACAAAACTCTCTGGTCTAACTGATCAGATTAGACAAGGGTTTAATGGAATGACATAAGGATGGGTACATAAGGTCTATGAAACCACTTGGATACCTTCCTTGGGTTTCAAATAGTCAGTTGACTCATGAGTTTGGACCCATAACACCTCTTAAACATTGCAGCAGATGGATTTCTTCCTTACTGGTTGAATACATTCTGGATATTCAACCTAGGGCATCAACATAGAAGCCTTGAATGAACTCCCCCACTTCTGATCCTTAGGATTATCAAATTAAATTGAATTAACTCATGTTTCACCAAGAGACATCAAATTATATTGGTGAAATCATGATTTAGAGCCACATTTATGCTACAGACCAGAATATTGAGGGTTTCAGACCCATAGAGAAAGAAATTACTCTAACTAATTTCAAAAAAAACCAAATCAACTCAAACCACTTCATATGATTCAGAACTCACCAAGAAACATGAGAAAACCAATTATTTTGAAGATTCAATCGTTAGTTGTATGTACACTGTGACTGTCTCAGAAAAAGTGGATTTTTATTCATCATTTTTTCTTTAGAAAGTATCCTGGCCCAATCTCTCGATTGGACAGGCTTCATACATCATAAAAACAACTCCCTAACCAATCCAACTGATTCAGATCCATTTGTGGCCATTGGGAAACAAGTTTCAACAGTCGAGCAACATTTTTGAAAAGTTGCATTGACAACATTTTTAGAATTGACAACTTTTTTTGAAACATTTTTGAAAAGTTGCATTTGACTAACAAGAGAAATGGTTCAGATTAGTTCCAATTAGTCTTTGTAACAAATAAATTGATGGAAATAGGGCCTATAGTTTATTATAATTTGTATTCATATGTTATTAGCTAACTAATCAAATTATTTAATTCCAATCATGAACTCACAAATTGAATAAATGACCAACATTTTACCTACATTTTTTTACAAACCTTAGGAAAAAACAATGATCCCCTTTATGTAAAACTTGTAAATGTTGTACTGCATTGAAAAATGTTTACCGCAAATTTACAACATATTTTTTGAAATCAACCTATCCTATTTAATCAGCATGTACAGGGGCAACTACTAGTGACAAACTCAAAATTTCAGCCCAATTTTTATGAATCAACTCATCACATTTAGTCACTTCACATGAAAACAACCCCTATGGGAACCTAACAGAAACATAACTATAGTTCAGGGTCATCGCTAGCTTTCCATTGATCAAGAATAGAAAATTAACCTTCATCTAAGCTTCTCTTTGGAGCCTTACCACTTGAGTTTCCACTTCTACTTGGCAACATATTGTTGTGGTTCCCTTTATTTGGAGATACGCTCTGGCTTTTTTATACACTCTAGAACCAATTGCATTTCCTGCTTCTAACTGGAGACTTGTTGTATTGATGTCTTCTTGGTATCTTTTTATGGTCTTCATGCTTACCTGGCATTTTTTCACAATGATAGCAACTCCTTGATAATTTGATTTTCTCTTGGTCAATGTTTTCTAACTCCAATCGATCTTGTGCTCTCCTTGATGCTTTTCTCTTATGCGCATTCTTGTAATGTGATATCTTAACATCCTCTCTCCATAGACTTTCTCTTTCATTTGACTTTAACTTATCCATATCAATCTCAAATTGGATGTAACTTTCATTCCTTATTTTACACGGCAATCCGCCTGTAAGGTCCATATCAACATCAACTACACTCCTTGCTTTATCATTGTCCTCATGCTCAGAGGTATTCTCCTTGTAGTGTTTTTTCTTTTTGTCTGGTGGAAATCCCTACTCTTTATATCCTCTTTATAAGTCACGTGGTAGTCATTTTCTAATTTTTCTGAGCCACCTCTATCATGTCTCGGGCTTCTTTGGTTTACTTGCCTCTTATATGTAGCATAATTTTGATCAAAGTTTAACCTTTTTTCTCTCTCTTCATCACTATATTTTCTGCTACCTGATTGGTAGCTTATGGGTGTTCCTTTGTCCTCATCACTACTATAGGAATCTATTTCATGTGACTTATGCAGCATTGATGAACTCCTGTAACTACTACTCTAATATGTAGCACCTATTTGATCCATGTATGACCTCTGTTGTTTTTCTTCTTTGCCCCTATATTTTCTGCCACCCAAGTGTTCTCTTATGGGTGCTCCTCTATCCACATCATTACTACAGGAATCCCTTTGATGTGACTTATACTGCCTAGATGAGCTCCTATAACTACTTCTGATATATGTAGCACAAGTTTGATCCAAGTCTGACCTTTGTTCTCTTTCTTCTTTTCAATAGTATTTTCTGCCACCCGAGCATTCTCTTACAGGTGTTCCTTTGTCCTTGTCACTACTGCACAGATCTCTTTCATGAAACTTATTCCACCTAGATGAGCTCCTGCAACTACTCCTATCATATGTAGCACAATTTTGATCCAAATCTTATCTTTGTTCTCTTTCTTCTTTGGCACCATTTTTCCTACCACTTGAGAATTATCTTATGGGTGTTCCTCTTGTATGCACCCTAAAATGGTCGCCTAGACTTTGGGCCCCATTTATTATTTTATCATTTTATCAAATTTTTGAATCAATGCTTTGGAATATTTTCAATTCAAATCAATTTCCTTGATCAAATTGTAATTAATTCAATTATTTCAATATTTCCTAAGGTTTGACAATTTTTATTTAATTAAAAGATTTAATCTCCCTTTTAATTAAATAAAATTCCTCTTATTTAATTA
>MU227578.1:2527358-2537928 GCA_018584345.1 Thuja plicata | reverse complement strand
AAAAATTAAATAAAAATCCCTTTTTCTTCACATCTTTCTAAGTGGTGGGTTTTTGCCTCTTAATCGTAGCCTTTGATTTTTTCCTCTTAATCTCAATCGTTCACTTTCCTTTAAAAGGAGACCTCTCATTCTCATTTTCATATTAGGTTTTCATAATATTGTTATGTTGTAGGTTTGGAGAGCAATTTTGGAAGAGAATTTGAGCACTCAAGCTCTCTTCTTGTTTTATTTATTCTTGCATTCATGGCTCCTCATATAGATTAGAATCATATTTATTTCCATAGATTAGATTTGCATTCACATTTCCTTTCATAGACTAATATGAATTGTTATCATTTAGATTAGATTTCATTTTCATGCATTCAAATCTCTTGTTTCATGGTGTATTTGCAATAGACACAACTAGATCAATCTGAGGGCCTTCATTTTAAATTTTTACACATCCATGAATAGAGACCTATGGATCGATATTTGAGGCCTCATTCTTGAGTAACCTTAAATGGAATGATTCATAGAAGTGTGACAACATTTATGCACACACCTCTGTCTTCACCACTAATTCAGTTTTCCATTTCATGTGACTTATACCGCCTAGATGAGCTCTTGCAACTACTCCTTGATTGAATTCTTCTAATAGAATGTCTGTAGAAATTCCAATGATCTTGATATGTCAGTTTCTGATGATCATACTGATCAGCCCTAGAGCCACCAAAAAACATGTCCATCTTTTTCATCCAGGACTTTGGAGGTTGACTATCCCAATTTGCATACTCGTATTCTCCACCTAGATTATGAAAGCAGTGAAGAAAATTGCAAGCACTTCCACGTGAATAGTTTTGTCAAAGTTTCAATTTGTACAAACATAGTTTAGTTCCACTATCAAGAACACATGCTTTAAATGAAGAAAAAGATAAGTTATCTAAGACCTGAGAATCTATGTGTTACCTGTATGTGGTAAATTTGGCCTTGTTAACTCACCATACACTTCAACATAGTCCTTCTTCACCAGGTACACACAAGACTGAATATGAGATTATTCATCCTGTCTGCCTACATGATTCGACCTATTGCCTTCTATCCATACGGGGTTTTTGAAATTGCTCTCAGAACAAGAGCCTCACAACCATGGACCAATCTAGGAACGAAGGATTTATCTCCATGAATGAAATACAATGAAAGATAATTCTAAGAAATGAAAGATGTGAGATTAATCTAAGACATGATTTCAATGCAATTATTCTAGAAATTGAAACTATCTTATTGCAAAATGAAATTATTCTATATGAGATATTAAGAAATGTGACAATAATCCAGTATTCTGACAATGTAAAAGTGAGTGGGGGTTTGAATGAAGAATGAGAGTTCCTTTATAGACTCAGAGATGATCAGAATATAAACTTTCCTCTTTGAAATAAAACAAATAGAAAAGCTAGTTTGAATTAGAAAGCTTTATTCAAAAGAATACAATAAATTGTTTTCTTTCTGCTTTAGTTGTTTTTTTTTTATTTATTTATTTAATTTTGTTTTATTTGAATTAAATTGTTTTCTTTCTCTTTAAAGCACAATTAATTCAAAGATTCTATTTTTGAATAAAAGAAAGATTTTTGAGAGATTATCCAATTAAATAATTAAATATGACCTCATAATTGTTTTTTTCTCAATTATTTGAATAATTAAATTCAATTATTGAAATGAGGATATTTATCTAACAATTAAATATTATTTAATTCATTTTTCATGTGTCTTAGCTAAAGAGGGTGAATTTAATTTAATTAAAGTGCTAGGACTTTATAATTAAATTAATTTAATCATAAGGTTTGTTTAGCCAAATAGGTATTTAGGAATTAAATATGATGTATGATTAATACAAATTTAAGATTTTCTGCATTTGACACTTAGGTCGAGTAGAGTCAGTCAAAACTCAGAATTGCCCAGTACAATAGGACTTTGATGATCTAGAAGAGTGACAAATGCAAAAAAACTGGTTAGGGTTGCAAGATGCTAATTTTGGGGTGTTACATTTTGCCCCTATTTGAATAGATGTGTGAGTAGCGCATTGATTCAACGAATAGTTTGATGCTTGAAGCACAGAAGAATAGATTTGAAAATTGATGATGCAAAGATTTTAGAGCCATCTCCAGAACAGAGCTTGACTCTCTGAAGTCTAGGTTAGGTTGCCAAGACACTAGTCAAGTAGAGTTTTCAAGAGTCATCTTCAGAACAAAACTTGATCCTCAGGGATCCAGGTTAGAATGCCCCAATACCTAATAGATTGATATCTTTCACAAGATTGTCCTCAGAACAAGGCTCAACCTACAGGAGTCAGGGTTAGAATACCCCTATACCTGTCCATAAAGAAAATCAATAAAGATTTAAGGACTATCTCCAGAATGAAGCTTAGTCCCCCAATATCTAGGTTAGATTGCCAAGACATTGGTTAGACTGACATCTTTCACAAGGTTATCCCTAGAACGAGGCTTAACCTTCAGGAGTCGGGGTTAGATTACCCTAATACTTGTCTCAAAAGATAGTAAGATAGAGGTTCAGAATCATCTCCAGAACAGAGCTTGATTATCAAGAGTCAAGATTAGATTGCCTTGATATATGTCCCTAAAAAAGATAGTTTTTCGAGAACCATCTCCAAAACGGAGCTTAATCCTCAAGAATCTGAGTTAGATTGCTCAGATACTTAAAAGACGAAAAGATGTAAGGAACAAAGATGCCCTTATTGATTATGGAGTATCCATTTTTGACTGTGAGGTACGAAAAACTGAACATGCCCCAAGTGATAAGAACTTTTGAAAATCTGATTAGATTGATCGAAATAGATTGAATGATGTAATCATCCTACCCCCTCGGGAGCAAAATGAAAAGATGACACGTCATAATGATGATGGATAGTGAAAAATCACAGACAAATATTGAATCGGAGATCAAGAAGAACTCAGAACAGATTACGAAAGAATTTTGAAAGATTTAGAATCAATTTCGAGCGATTTTGAGGTCTGGTTGACCAAGTTTGACAAGGGTTGACTAGAGTTGACCAAAGTTGACTTTTGAGGAAAAAAGTCAAAGATTTGAGAAAATGTTGATAAGATATGATTCTGACAAGAAAGCGATGTCAGAAAGTCGACTGCACAAGTGTTCGATCGCGTCGGTCCCAAAAATTTTAAAATGCGAATTTGAGCTATATAGAAGTGTCAGATTTTGATTTCGATCATGAAAATGGATTCAGAGTGGTCAAATTAGGTAATGGTGAAGTTTTTGCACAAAATGGAGCACTTTGAAAAATTAGGTCAAAGCCTATATAAGGATGAAAAGGGTCATTTTCAAATAATTTCAACCCTTTGACTTTGTGAGAAAAAAGCTCCAAGTAGAAAACAAAAATGTTGGTCTCCTACAGCAGTCATCGTTTCAAGTGATCGAGGAGACATAGTTGGCCCGCAGCATACGGACCTCCCGTAAGTAGTCAACAAACCTGTCTATAATTCAAATTTCATTCATTTTGGTCAATTTTTTTACTCATTTTTCACGTTTTTAAGAATTGAGTCGCAGGTCTTCACACGAAGTAGTTTCTTCGCGTGCCCTGTAGGGAAATCTCGCGCGAAGAAACTGTATTTCGCATCATTTGGTGAGGAATCTCATATGGGAGAGTACCCAGTTTCATGCGAGAAACCCTTCTAGAGTGCATTTTATCATGCAACTAATGATAAAAGTTCACACAAAAGTCCAATGTCACGCGATTCGAAGAACATCTTCACACGAAAGAGAACTTCTTCGCGCGAAAATCTGCTTCTTTGCATGAGAAAAAGTGGTCAGAATGAGCATGAAAGCAGTCTGTGTCACGTCCAATAGCTTGTGTGTCAGCATCCTTAATGTATGTAGGATGTCTTGAATGCTTTCTTATCTCATTATTCTTTGATTATCGTAGATTATTGATCGTGCTCTGTTGTTTATGTCTTGCAGGTCGACTTTCTAGACATTGCGTTAAGATCGCATCACCCGGCCATCAGTAGATTGGTGTCACGGTTAGATGATGCTGAGATAGCACATATAGGTACGTTGGGACTGAGTTCACTGTGTGATGTACCCGAGATTCAGGTAAATCATGGATTGCTGGGAGCTTTGGTTGAGCATTTTCGTTCGGAAATGAACACATTCTACTTACCACAGGGGGAGATGACTATTACTCCTGAGGACATATACCGGATCTTGAGGATACCTTTCCACAGTGTCCGAGTTCAGTATGAGACACAGCCCAAGTTGGGCATAGCAGCTTTGAGAGAGGTCTTTCAGGATGACCTCATTATGGGAAGGGCGATCCCATGGGAGGATTTTATTAGTGAGTACAGTCCGACCCACAGATTGCCTGTGATGCTAGCATGCTTCCTTGGGTACTACCTAATGCATGATCATGGACAACATGGTCTAGAGTGTGGTTGAGGTAGGATGCTGCAGCTGATGCTAGCACGACCCTGACATTACAGATGGGGATAGTGTATGCTAGCACACATGTATCATGAGATGCATGAGATCACCTACCGAGAGGCGAAGAACATGGAAGTAGGAGTATTTGTTTTACAGGTATGGGCCTGGGAGCATCTTCCCATTACCAGGCCAATATGTGAGGACATGAGGCAGCCCTTGGAGCCTTATATTTACCAATATAGGGGGATGATTACCCAGCCCACACTGGGTAAGGTTGATCAGTGGCGAGCTCAGCTCAATGTCCATGCATTGGTCCCAGTATAGTGGGATTATCTTAGGGATGTGGTAGATGGCAGCGTGACCACTGAGTATAGAGAGCACTTCATTACCCACCACTTTTTGAGATTCACAGATCCAGTGGGGATAGCAGGTCGAGCACAGGTGGTACCTCCACAGGTCATACAGCCACAGGTGCAGTAGATACAAATTCCCCCACCATAGCAGAGGGCACAACCAGGCTTACAGCAGGGTCCTTGACCCCGGACAGTACAGGTTGACATCCCCTCATGACATATGGGGATGGATGTAGGGGCTAGCAACAGTGGTAGTGCGAGGCAGTCTCAGTGATGAAGTGCAAAGTAGGTTACTGAGGAGAAACAGGTACCCCCTCAGGAGGAGGTACAGTAGGATGATCCTATGCAAGAGGATCAGCCTGTACAGGACATAACGCAGGACCCACAGCGGCGATCTCAGGAGAGAGTTTGACAACTCACGAGGTAGGTGGGAGATTTGACCATTCAGGTAGCTGTGCAAGATGCATGATTACTAGAAAAAGACCGAGAGATATAGGATCTCTAAGAGAAGCTCCAGGCAACAAAGGAGGAGGTGCAGCATCAGAAAGCATGGGAAACTTATTACTATGCGTCATATATAGGTGCGGTGCCTGACGAGTCATCTCAGGTGGCTAGATTTTTGAGTTATGCCAGAGGATCGGAGGGAGCATAGATGGTGCCTTCACCAAATAGGGCCCCACCTCCACCTCCTCCAGGTGACGAGGGAGAGGGATAGAGTTAGGTTTTTGATAGACAGATAGAGATGAGATGGTAGGATGTATCTGATGCATTGGCATCCATGTATTATATCACCATTTTGAGATAGATCGTGCTCGATTAGCACCATTTTGTATTTGTATCGACACATTATATATATATATATATATGAGCTCGTCTTGTGGTATCATTACATGTGTCAGATTGTCTTTATGAGATGTTTCCTATATGCTTAGATGGTTAGATGATTCAACATGTATGCAAATGTATGAACATGATTTAAATATATGTAGATGTATGAAATGCATATGTATGATTTAGATGAAAAGATGTATGAATGTAAATGCAATGTGTAAATGAGAATGTAAATGCAATGTATAGATGATAATGAGTTGTGAATATGAATATGTATGGTACTAACATCTCATGTAGGATGACAAATGCTAACCAAAAGATTATGTGAAGAATCGAGAGTGAGGACCGAACACTTGTGTAGTCATGATGAAATCAGGATGGTGAAGAAGAACTACCCAATGTATGAACCCCAAAGAATGCAATGAAAAGAACATCGAATCATTGCCACAATGCAAATCTAGAATTAAAATGCAATCCTATGCTAGATGCAATATGAGAGTGCAATTCTAGGACATGGTTGTGAGACCCATCGTATATTTATCATCATTGAGCATTTTATTTTTGGAACATGAAAGTTGATACAATCCTCACTGGTGCCACAATGCGACCATAAGGATATGAATATTACTTGTCATTGGATAAGATGTAGGAAACAAGTGTAAGCACCAGGGCACAAAAGCCAAGATGACCTGAACATTATTTCCAGTTAATGTTGCAAGACTACACTAGCATTGAGACATTCAAAGCCAAGATAACCATGAGTGCAATCATGTGTAAACAAACAAATCAATAACAAACAAAGCAATGACAAACAAAGCAAGAAAAAACAAGGAGATAGTACCGACCTCACTGTGGCGTACAAATAAACAAGATCAAGGGATGTGAGGCTGTTCCACCTTAGTGCAGGAGCTCTTATCACATACACCCTATTTATTTTACATTGCTGGATCATCGGGACTACACCAAAAAGTAGTAGACAAAGAAAATAGCAATAAAATTCATGAGAACAGATAGCATACAAAGAAATATTCAAGCATAGCTTAGCATGTTTCAAAGTTTTGCGAATGTGTTCATGTGTATGAGGTGTTGAAAAACACCATTCTGCTTGTGAGTGCATTGTTTTTGAATGTTATTAAGAGATGTTTACATTTGAGATATCCAATATGTGTTGAAAAACATAGACATGTCCAAAGATAGTGTTAAAAAACATTGTTTATGGTGGTGTTGAAAAACACTAGTTTGTGTCAGTAGAGAGTTGTCCTTGAGAAGTGACAAGATTACTGACTCGGGTGTAAACAAAAGATGTGATCAAATGGGGGGCCAATGCCCCCAAGTAATGATGACTGACTTAACGTATGTTGTGAGGACAAATGAGATGTGAGTTCCCACAAGTGTATGGCGTTGAATCAATGTCAAGTCAGGAGGGTTTGCAAAGGAACTAGAGTGTCACAAAAGTGACCAAAAGATATGTACAAACTAAAGCATAGAATTGTCAAGACTAAGTATCGATAGATAGAGCATTTGAGGATAACTCCAACTGTAACAAATGTGAGCAATCTTGATAGAATAGAAATAGTAGGCAGACACAGTGAGAACCACTGGTGACTGACGTGAGAGAGATGCTCAAATGAAGCGATCGTGGTATAAGCTATACATCAGTAGGCAGATGCAGTAAGAACCACTGGTGACTGATGTGAAGAAGATCCTTAAAAGATAGATAGGATAGTGCCCCCTATATCAGGAGTTGTTCTGAGAGTCTGACCAGTTTAAATCCATGTGAGTTGGTGTCTTGATAGGAACTGAAAGTATGCAGAAAGACAAATGCAAGCAGGAAAGCAGCAATGCAGGAAAGCAAATGCGTAAAGCAAAGTGGTTTTGCGATAGATATAGCAATGTGGAACAAGAGGCGCATGATTACCAGGTTTTCACCTTCTTGGTAGAAATTCCTTTTTTGCTACCATGACGCCTATTTGCCAGGTTTTTATCAATGGCACGTTTTCTCTTTTTCTCTCTTTTTTTTTGTATTTTTCAATTTTTTTTTTGTATTTTTAGAATATATAATTTTTTAGGAGATACATCAAAGTTCCTATCGCTAGGTTTTCACTAAGACGATCATTTTTTTAGGACTTTTTCAGATTTTTAGAATTTTTTTTCAGGACTTTAGTATATACATGAGCATACTGAAGATGTCTCAGCTATAAAACTATTTCAGATGAAGAGCGTTGATGGGCTCTTTGAGTTGTTCTCCTTCAGTAGTAGAGAGTTGATAGGTACCAGACCCAAACACTGTAATAACAATATACGGACCAAGCCAATTTGGTTCAAACTTCCCTTTCTGGATCCGATGTTATTGATTCTTTGGGTTCTCCCTCAGAACAAGGTCACCTACTTGGAAATCCCTTGGTCTAACCTTCTTGTTATAGCTCTTGGACATCCTTTTCTGGTATGCTCTAAGGTGATCAAACACCACTTGACGATGTTCATCAAGTAATTCTAGCTCTTGTAGCCGAGATATTCTGTTATCTTCATCAGTAATGAGGCCTTTCAGAGAGACTCACAGAGAAGGAATCTCAACCTCAATAGGTAACACAACATCTACTCCATAAACCAACACATAGGGTATAGCCCATGTTGGTGTTCTTATGCTTTTCCTATATGCCCAGAGAGCTGGATTGATTCGGAGATGCTAATCTCGTCTGGATTTATGCACTATGTGACGCAGGATCTTAAGGATTGTTTTGTTGGATGCTTCCGCCTGTCCATTACCTTGAGGATAATAGATGGAAGACCAATGTTTAGTAATTTTAAACTTAGAGCATAGCTCTGTCAAATCCTTGTTTTTGAATTGTCCCCCATTATTAGTGATTATTGCTGAGGGTACACCATGCCTGCAGATGATGTAGTTGAGAATGAACATAGCTACTATTTTTCCACTGGCAACGGTGAGAGGGACTACCTCCACCCACTTAGTAAAATAGTATGTTGCTGTGATTATAAACTTATGTCCATTGGAGGACGAGGGGTAAATCTAACCCACCAAGTCAAAGGCCCATTGTTGAAATGGCTAGAAAGTAATGAATGGAATAATCTCCTTGACTGGAGAATGAATTAGGTTACCATGTAATTGACATTGTTTGCAAGACTTAGCAAACTGTGTTGCTTCTTTTTCCATATCTAGTCAATAGTAACCAGCTCTAATAAGTTTACGAGCCAATGTTAGGCCGTTAGAGCGAGACCCACAGATGCCTTCATGCACCTCTACTAACGCTCATTTGGATTCATCATGTTCTAAACACCTAAGGAGGGTACTGTCTAGACCACGTCTATACAAGTCATTAGCGATGATGATGAATCGTGAAGTACTACAGATTAAGTGACGTTTCTCATTCCAGGACTAAGTGTCCAGAACAATCTGGTCACGAGGTAGGAGAAGATATGATGGTAGCAGGATGAGTCATGTCCTATGAGAATATATAATCTGGGAATTAGGGGAGTCATAGGTTGGGTAGCGTAACGTCTCCACTAGGAATTCATGTCTAAAATCATTTTTAGGCATCTGTAGGATGGAGGCCAGAGTAGCCATGGCATCTGCTGCTTTATTATCTGCCCTTGGAACCTGTTGAAATGTGATATGAGAAATAATTTTTAAGATCATCAACCAACCATTTATAGGGTACCAACTTGTCATCCCATGTCTGATAGATATCATTGACTTGATTGATGACCAATTGTGAGTCTCCAAGAATATTGAGTTCATCTACTCGCCACTCAAGAGCGGTCTTCATACCATTGATTAAGGCTTCATACTCAGAAATGTTGTTTGTACAAGGAAACAACATCTTATATGCTTTTGTTAAAGAGTACCTTTGAGGTGTAATGAACAATATCCCAGCACCTGACCCCTATTGGGTAAATGAACCATCAAAAAACATAGTCCATGATCGATGTATAAGAAGTAATATGGACTCATCTGGAAATTCAATGTGTAATGGTTGATGATCTACTAGAGGTGCTTCTGCCAATTAATCTGCTATTGCCTGTCCCTTAATGGATTTCCTTTAAACATATTCAACATAGTCCACGGTGGGCACCAGAAATGTATGTGGTAAATTTGGCCTTGTTAACTCACTATACACTTCAACATAGTCCTTCTTCACCAGGTACACACAAGACTAAATATGAGATTATTCATCTTGTTTTCCTGCATGATTCGACCTATTGCCTTCTATCCAGACAAGGTTTTTGAAATTGCTCTTAGAATGAGTCTCACAACCATGGACCAATCTATGAACGAAGGATTTATCTCCGTGAATGCAATACAATGCAAGATTATTCTAAGAAATGAAAGATGTGAGATTAATCTAAGACATGATTTCAATGCAATTATTCTAGAAATTGAAACTATCTTATTGCAAAATGAAATTATTCTATATGAGATATTAAGAAATGTGACAATAATTCAGTATTCTAACAATGCAAAAGTGAGTGGGGGTTTGAATAAATAATGAGAGTTCCTTTATAGACTCAGAGATGATCAGAATAGAAATTTTCCTCTTTGAAATAAAACAGATAGAAAAGCCAGTTTGAATTAGAAAGCTTTATTCAAAAGAATACAATAAATTGTTTTCTTTCTGCTTTAGTTGTTTTCTTTTTTTTTTATTTAATTCTGTTTTATTTGAATTAAATTGTTTTCTTTCTCTTTAAAGCACAATTAATTCAAAGATTCTATTTCTAAATAAAAGAAATATTTTTGAGAGATTATCCAATTAAATAAATAAATATGACCTCATAATTGCTTTTTCTCAATTATTTGAATAATTAAATTCAATTGTTGAAATGAGGATATTTATCTAACAATTAAATATTATTTAATTCATTTTTCATGTGTCTTAGCTAAAGAGGGTGAATTTAATTTAATTAAAGTGCTAGGACTTTATAATTAAATTAATTCGATCATA
>MU227578.1:2503026-2527308 GCA_018584345.1 Thuja plicata | reverse complement strand
TTAGGTCGAGTAGAGTCAGTCAAAACTCAGAATTGCCTAGTACAATAGGACTTTGATGATCTAGAAGAGTGACAAATGCAACAAAATTGGTTAGGGTTGCAAGATGCCAATTTTGGGGTGTTACATTACCTTGTGGTCAGACTTCATATACTCCCCACATATTTATACCCTCCACCTCATAACTCCAACAAACTCACAAATTACCTAGGAAACATAGAGTTAGAAAAAGGATTGATTTAATTTAACTACTCAGGTACAGAATAACCAAAAATGAACCAAAATTATCTAGCTAAATTTTTATGACATGCATAAGAATTACTTTCTGATGTACAAATTGTCATGGTGAGTATTATATAAGAAATCCTATATCCCAGCTTTTGCAACATGAAATCTTGGTGATCCAAAATACGCTAACTAGTTAACAACTTCAATTTGGCATGACTGAATGATGAAGTACAAAAAATAGTAGTGTAGAATCGCAAACATCAAATAGAAATAAATAAATTAGATTAAATGCATATGATAGAGATTAAGTTGTAGAGGATAGAAAACTTCACATTAATCATCCACATGGGTCGTCCAAACCTATAAAATAAGAAAACCTTAGCTAAATTCAATAGTCACCAAAACAATTGTTTGAAAGCATGATGAAAGTAACCCTATAAATATAGGCTTGGTGAGTGAGAAATAATAGCAAGATCAGTATCTTGGTTGATCTACAAAGTAGAAACAAAATTGTAATTGATTTGAAAAGCTCAAAATGCAACCCCATCACTTGGAGAATCTGATTAGAGTTCCAAAATGTACAGGACTGTAAATAGAATTTAGAAATTTAAAAGTACACAATGTGCAAACTCAAGTAAAACATATACAACATCTTTTGCAAATCCATATCATGAGTGTCATAGTGAAAAAATTGCAAAGCTTAAAGTTAGAACAAGTTTCAAAAATCACATGGTTAAAATTTACAAACTAGAGAGGGCTTCCAATCACTACCTAAATGAATTGCCAGCTTTGTTAATCAGGGACAACTCCCAAGCCCTCAAACCCCTGACTCTCAAGGCATTTCAGGGATAGGTGGACTATAGGAAAAGTTGCATGGACGCAAATATGATTATGGCCATTTTTAAGACCTTCAATATGGATATGGCTGGATATGACATTCATACAAAAATCAATATGTGCATATATTTAACTCAATTTTATAAGTTATTAAAGGAGATTTTAATTAATTTAAAAGCAATATAGACACATAATTGCTACATACATAATTATAAGTTGAATTAACTATTTACAATATTCAAAAGATAATAGAGTTGTATTGGAAGATAACCTAAAAAAATGGGTCGTTGAAGTAGAAAAGCATATCATTTGTCTTCCTCATTCAGTGTAGGTTTTGTTTATAGAAAAAAAATATTTGCATCATTGAAGTTTTTTTTAATTAAGTTTAGGAAGATTTACGTCAAATTTCAAATCACACAATATCTAGCAAAGTTGGAAAGTCAAAGTTTTTAGGGCACATGTGGGTATGGTATCCAACATGTATCCACATCATATCATATACAGATACTAAGATATGTGTGCCCAGGGAAGGGTAGAGGTGCATCCAGCTACTCTAACCTTAAGGGACATCCCCTAGCCATCCCCTCAATTGAAAAAATTTGTAAACATCCCATACCATGTCCCTAAAACTAGGGATGACAATAAATGCAAAGGGGACACCTGGCCATCCCTAAGGTGGTTGGGGACATCTTTGATCTCCTTAAACCATCCCAAGGATGACCAGGCATCTCCTGAGGAAAAGCAATTATTTATAATATTTTAAAAATAAGTTGTTCATAGCATTAAAGAATGATTATTAAATATAAATTATGACAACATTACCAGTAGCAATGCATATATCATGACAATAGTTACAATAAGCATAACAATAATAAATATATCATGATTTAGATTTATTCTTAACAATATGAGTTATATAAGAGTTAACACTAATAGTAATAATTTGGATATCTGATTTCACTGTTCAGAGAAGTCTCAAACTTTAAATTTCTTGATATGGTATTAGAGTCTATTATTATTTTTGGTTGCAAAAGAGATTATTGGTATAGTGTGATATTGTGTGAGAAGTACAATCTCTCTCTCTCTCTCTCTCTCTCTCTCATACTATAGGTTGTCAGTGGCCATGTAATCAATTCAATTATCTATCTAGAATTGTTGTGGAACATAGGTTGTTAGTGCTCATGTAAACAATTCGATTATACAAGAATAATTAAATACATATACAATTGTTGCACCCTTTTCTTATTGGAAAGAGGGAGTGACAAATTTGTGGCATGCATTAACCTTTTATTAAAATACTTACATAGTTCATGATAATAGGTGGTCAACAACGCAGCCTATCTAGAATCAATAAATCACCATGGCCTAATTATGTTGTACATGGAGTAAATAGTTTGGTTTTAGTACATTAGATATCATATTGTAAATGTTTTTCTTCTTGTAAAGATTGTAAGGTGACCCACTCAATGTGGCTCAAACTGATATTCAGTTTTCTGCTTTGAGTTTGGTCATATCATGTATCTTCTCTATTAATTTGCTCTAGATTGTAATTAATTTTGTCACTTGGCTAGTGCTACTTTGTGGGCTTGCAATATATTATTGTTAAGCTGATCTTGCAATATAATTTCATTTCAACATCTTGTGTATGGTATAGTGCAAAGCTAGGAAACTCGTGGGACTCACCACAGTCTCGGCAGGACTTGCAAGTCCTATGAAGGGCCAAGTCGACTTACCATAGACTCGTGAGCCAAGTCTGGGCTAGTCCTGGTCTGAGACTCGCGAGTCTCTGGCCTCACACTTGCGTGATTCTGGGGTTGGGCCTTCTGAATCCTTGCCGGAGACTCACACACTGCTTAAGACGCCTAGGAAGCTTTAAAACATTTTTTTTTGTTTTTTCACTTGTTTTCTATTGCTGAGAAGGCCATATGTGGATGTAGTCATGAAATGATGTACTCCATGGATTTCAATGTGGTTTTGAAGGTCTTAATTTAGTCATCAAAATGATATGCTCATGGCCTTTCCCTGCGAACCTATAAAGGGTGATGCCTCGTGACCTCACTAGGGGCATTGCCCCTTGTCCCCAAATCAAATTCCTAGAAAATGTTTTAGAAAATAATTATAGTCTAACTATACTTAACCAATTAAATTTAACCTAAAATGTGTGACTACAAAAAAAAGTTACACTTGGAAAAACACACCATGAAATTAACTGCTGAATGAAATAGAATGGAAATATTGAAAGTTTTAATGAAAATTGTATACTTCTATTAAATGTATTGAAGTGTGTCTGAGATTTCATGTATATAATGCATTGTCCAAATAAAAAAGCACTTTGATGGTTGTTGTTGAAAGCAGTTGTCCCATGCATTTTATGAAAAACTTATAAATGATCATTAACAGATAGAAACAAGTTCTATTAATGTGAATATGAGACAGGAAATGAGGGAATTTACAATATGTATTATAAAGAATAAGAAGGTTTGGGGCTTTTAAGTGGGACTCCACAACTTCCTTTCAATTACAGGAATTACAGATTGCTCATTTAATGCTCCCCTTTGAAGAGGCATCATTCAAATATCATCATAATACTCTATGATAAAGGCGTGGACCTCCATGCTACGTCACCTGATTTCCTGGTTAAGTTATTTGTACATAGAATAGAAAAAATTATGGCTGACTGATTAAAACTGGTATTCTTATACAAATCATTGTATGTAAAGTATGGTATAACTTTATAAACTCTTAACAGAGAAAACATATACAGTCGGTTTAACTTTTAGTGTTCATGATCTTGTGTATTTCTCTAGTACAACAAACTTGGAAAATAGTAAGACATTTACAGAATAGAAGGGTTAAATCATTGGAGTCTAAGGAAACATACATACTTGGCCAATGCACTGCCCAAACCATGGGAAAGGATGATCAAATCGCTCAACACAAGTGTTGCAGATGGAACAATGTGAACAACAAGGAGGACGATACAACATGCAAGTGTCACAGTACTTACTCTTCATCGTAACCCCATTTACAACCACATCTGTTGTGTGTGGTAATTTATGTCATGGAGTCTCATACTCTGGCTCTGGAGGATGTGCATTATGAGGTATTATGCCAGGATCTCTTGCAGATGTAAGAAGAAGAAGAAACAAATCCTGGTAAGTAAAGAAAAATAAAAATTAGTTGTAGTGCTACAATTAATTATTTTTGCAATAAGTATCAAGCAAGTACTCACAACCAAATTAATGATATAAATATGCAATAAATTGATCTTAAACGATAAAAATAACACTAGTATGACCAAATCATTATGAAATATTTTAAGCACAATTGTACACTTGCAATATTTGCTCAGAAGTGGAAAGAGTAAAAGTTAGTTTAATTGTTTCCTTGCAAAGAATCAAAGATGTAGATTTATAGGACAAGATTTAGCCCAGAAAGAATGCAAAGAGCCAATACCTAGGAGACATGACATAAATGGTAAACAGTATAATTTAAAATGTGCGGTGCTTCACAAACATTGATAGTTTCCCGGGAGTCCTAGACATAGAGAAATCACAGTGCTATGATTTTAAAACAAGGGAAGATTTTTTTTTCAAACTCATTGGAATATATTTAGTATGGCTATTGGAGCACTGACCAAAGTGGTTGTAAATGGAAACTTGGCAGACTACTTCTAGCAAAAAATATGATAAAACAAGGTTGTGCTATTGCTAATGGAAATAACTCAATACCCAAGGACACCTTTTGAATTCAATTTCTCTCAACATAAACTAGCACTTGATATTGAGCAATGTTAAAAAAATAATCTATGTTCTTACGTTTGCTATATTTAATCCATAGCAAACAAATACCATGTTACTCCTATCATTCTATTGGCCTTGCATTAATGTTGTGAGCCTATTAGTTTGACAAGGTATAATAATTAGAGATATAGTTGTTAAGGTTGTACAAAACATTGAAACTGGGATTAGGATCCGAGTTTCTACCATTGGGATGCTACATTTAAAATAATTACACTGCACATTAGTATTGTTATATGGAAAGCAGGATTTCCATCATGAATATAATGACTGCATAAAAAGCATATTAGGTACCACAAGATTGAGGTTTAAAATGTTTTTTTCTATGCAACACAGTCCATGGCAAGCATGGTGATTATAAATGTGTAATTAAAATAATAATAAATCTTTATGGAGTGCATTCCTCTCCTTTGCAAGCTTAGTCATAAGTAAAATCAAATTTCAAGCTTAGTCATAAGTATTAATTTAGCCTACTCTGCTCAGATGATTTTTGCACATCATTTATTATTAATAATTATAATGCAACACTCTTAGACAGGATGCATTAAAAAACCAAAAATAAGCACACAAAAATTAAAGGATAACTACAGCTATACCAGCTGTAGGAAAATGTGTGGAACTACAAGCTGTATAATTTGTTGCCAATATGTAGACTTTAATTCATCTAAGAAATTTTTTTGAAAGAATGTGAAACACATATTTGATACTTAATGATATGAAATGTTTACAATTTAAACATATAGAACGCCATTAATTCATAAGTGTCATAATCCAAAACAGGGATAGTTAAAGTTTAGGTGTCTTATGTTTCAAATTTCTAACAATATGCTTATAGATGATAACACTGTGAATTGTAAATGGACTGGAGAAATATTCATAACACTGAATTTCAAAATTCTGGAGCACATTGCTCTCTTGAGAAAGCTTAATCTCAAGTAAATCATTCACCCTACTCCATTTGGATGATTTTAGCACATCCATTTTAGATTCATAATGCAACACGCGTAGATGAGATACGTAAATAAAACCAGAAATAAGATCTTAAAAAACAAGTTTAACTATAGCAGTAGCAACTACAGGAAAATGCATGGGCCTACATGTTATATAATTTGTTGCTAATACATGGACCTACAATTCGCCTAACAAAGAAATTTGAAAGAAAGTGCAGACTATATATTTTATACTTCATGACATTGAATTTTAGAGTTTAAATGCTAAGAGAATGGCACAGATTGACAAGAGTCATAGCCCAAAATAGGGATAACTCAAGTTTATATCTTATATTACAAATTTCTAATATTGGGATGATCCACTTGAAGATGATAACACTGTATTGCAATTGGAATGTGGAAAGATTGATTTCTATTGCAAGCCTGCTAGTTGTGAACGCATTTATATCATTAGTCTGTGCAGATGAGACAGGATAATATGAAACTAAAACAATTTCAATTATATGGAACACAAAATAAGGAATCAATAAACCAAATTAGATATACAAAAATGTTAGGTGAAAATTTAGAACCCTTTGTATTTGTTATATGCATTAAGTGAAAATTCATTTGAATTAGCACCTGGAATTTGTTGATATGTGAAGTTTGGAAACATTTATCTTCAATTTTTTATTAGACATGAAAACCCATATCGTGCACATATAGAGTGAAAAAACAATATAATTAAGTGATTGACATTATACATTTTTTAATCTTATTCTTTAATGTTTGCATCCTAATGATGGATCATGGAGGGCATCTAAAATATTGATGTAAAAATTACTACATAGTTAAATCCAAAAACATTCAAAATCCAATATCATAGACTGGAAATTTAATCTCTTTAATTGTTATTTTATTATCAATAAACATTTTTTTCTTACGATTATGTTGTAGATAAATAAAGTGGAGACTCAAAACTAAGAAAATTTGGAAAAAGAATAATATAATCTCAAACTATCTAAAAGAACCTCTCATGGATCTGGAAACATCTAGCAGATTTAACCTGGCATTTCCATTTAGGAGAATTGTAGAAATTTAACTGGAGAAACATTTTCACATGTTTGTAGGAGTTCATTGCCAAAACATTCTAAACATTGATGATTATTAAGGTTTAGCAAAGGTTTTTTTAGTGGGAGAGGTCAAAGGCATGTCATTCAACATAAAATGTCATTACCCCTTACATCTTTGTCAAACGACTGCTTAGAATGACAAATAGGCTTCAAACATTGTAGAAATTGAAATTGAGGATGAGCTTTTAAAAAAATTACAAAATGCAAGGCTCTACAATCTTCACAAACAAGATGAGGGGAATAATAGAAGACTTTGATATGATATAACCTTAGGCATTTGTATCTAATAGTACACCGTTTAGCACCTCTAACTTATGACATTCAGACAAGAAGGTTACTTGTTTTTTATCAATAAAAGGATATCCGTGTTGAGTAAGGGAATGTTGTTCATTTATAGATGAATGTCTAGTCACCCCATAAAGTTCTAAACGTTCAAGATATCCAAGTTTCAATGAGATTTGTGTTCTCTTGTGATTATGGTTATGAGTTTTAATTTTGAAGAAGTTTGGTTATGTTACCCCCATACAATCGGCTCGCCACTGAGAAGGATACATCCAACACCCACTCCCATGTTAATGGTGGTTTGAATGGAAACCACCAAATAAAACATCCAATCAGAGCATGCATACACAGTTACACACAATTAATCACACACATATAAGCAAATAACATGCAATTTGAAAGTGGGTTATGCAGATAGAATACAAATTTTACCAAGGATGTCTTTGGCAAGCTCTTTGAAGTGAATGTGGTGCCTCCCCTACTTCTCTTAGTTATCAAGAAACTTTAGACATAAGAAAATAAGTGTATAATATGACCGCTGCAATAGTAGAGAGGGAGAAGAGACCCAACACCCAATCCATGTTATGGAAGGTATAAGGCAGAGTTAGAATTGTATGTCCAATTATTGCAGTCATCAAATGAATCCCAACATGCCTAATGTAGAGGTACAAGGTTGACAACTTCAATACCTTCAAACAAGGTCACTCTTACCTTTTTTTTGTGAATCACCCACTTCAAGGGCTTCAAGAGGAACTAATAATATCAATTAGACCTCTCAAGGTACCTAATCATTCCAACATGTCTTACCCAAGTTTTACTAAACTAACATTCAAAAGGTAGGATGGATCCAATAACTGATCTTGTAATCAACTCCAACCATTTGTCTTACCTTGCTTTATTTAGGCTGTCCTTATCTATGCTTTGACTGTTCACAATCCTCTTCACAAACCAACACATTAAACCACCATAAAGTTATTAATATAATCATTAAAATACTCTACATGTTGAACAATAACTCGAACAGATAATATAAGATTTTTCTACCACCTTCCTGTAGCAACAGTGATAGGAACACAAAAGAAAGAGCAGGACAATTTTTGGAAATTGAATTTTTTTGACCCCTCAAAATTCAAAATATTTTTTCCCGGAAGAAAAAAAGTTTGTTCATAGCATGTTAATATATCCACACACCAAATTTTCAGATCCATACTTGACCATATGTGGTTTCACCAACATATTTTCCAACGACAGATTTAGGAAACCTCTTAACAAATTCCTACATTTTTTACTGTGATTCAAACTGTTTGAGTTATTTTCAAATTTACATGATTTGAAATTGTGTATTGGATAAAATAAGGTTGTGGAACCTCAGAGGAACTTGTGTGATTGGTTGGACAAGGAGTTTGTATTGGGAGAAACCTTGTAGCAATAGATTGGTTTCCTTGACAAAAATGGAGAAGTCATAAAAAAATGTACTTTTTTTTACTTTTGATGTATTTTGAATGGTCACAAATATGGTTGAAATAGTATTTAAGGACCTCAAAAAACCTTAATGATGCTTGATGTGATAAGATTGGATTGTCTTTTCTATCTTGGCAGTCAATGTTGGCAAGCTAAATGGTTGTTAGCAGAGATAGCAGGGTTGTGATGATTTTAATGTTGAGAGATACTAAACCTTCTCAATAGATTGTATGTTCTGAATATAGTTGCAGACATATGTAGGGCATTAGATTGATGTTCTAGGACTATTATAAGTCCAAGTCATTTGCAGACATGAAGACAAAATATGTAGATAGTTATGTTGAAGGAAGATGTAGTAGTACATTATTGTACTAATGTTTTGTGTTTGAGCAGGTGGAAGGAAAAACTAAATGAACTTGTATTTGTGTTAAGGATAGGGCAGTCAAGTACATGCTTGTGGCAGAGATATGTGAAGGGTTGGAATAGATGAAAGGACTCCAAGATGGATTGGTAAGAATTTGTGAATAAAGAATGACAATGTGACATGAGGTGTACGTAGGCCTCATTAATGGCAGGACCAAAAGAGGAAGGGTAAGGTATGAATGCCTTAGAAAACAAGGTAAAGTTAATGATTGTGTTTGAATGCTTTGAAGTAAGTGAATGGAACCAATGTAATATTTGAGGATTGGGATATTTGAGGATAGTAATCACATGAACTTTAAGAGAATTTAATACCTTTTAAACATCCTAAATATATAAAAAAACTTCAAGGACTGTGACTTTCATAGTCTTAGGATAGTTTTGGACTATACAATCAGATCTCAAAACATAGTCTTAGGATAGTTTTTGACTATGACCGATCTTTCAGAATGAATAGTATTTTTGTGTATTATTTGTATGTTGTCACTACTTATTGACATCAAATCGGTACCTTTCAGCTTGTTTCCATCTTGGGTTTGCTTCTCTAAGTCATGTATGATCACTATCATTTAACAATTATATTTTTATCCAAAAGTTTGCATCTACAATTGATGGATTATGGAAAACTTGCACTATTTAAATTCTTGTTTCCCAAATACTTGTATCATTGGAAAATGGAAGCACTTCCATTTAGGACTGGTTTAGCCCTTTGAGTAAGTGGTTTGGGGTCATGTCAAATGCCTTGAATGGGTCTTTGACTTGGATCTGGTTTTCCCCCTATTCTGCCCTAATTTCCACTTCTCTCCTACCTATTTCTGGTATCTTGCTCTGAAATATTGAGGTTCTTGACCTTAGGGTGAAGGTTGACCTTCTGGGTTAAGGTTGACCTTGACCCTCATCTAGGTCAAGGTTGACCTTGACCCTGACCCAGGGTCCAAATTTCAAATTCCCAAGATCTCCAGATGTCGGGGTTTCGAAAGAGTTATTTCCCGCTTCCGGGTCAGTTGTTTTGGACTCTGAAGTAGTGACTCTTAAAAAGATATTTAATATAGGTCCACTTCTAGGGGTATAGGCGTAATTGGAATTTAATTCTCCAATTTCATCCTCTCTAGAAGTTTGTGCCCTAGACTTGTATATAAGGAAGCCTTTCTCCTCTCATTTTCTAAGTTTGAAGCACTAAGCACACAAGACTTAAGAAATATATGGATGAATGATCTATGCATAATCTATTGAGGTGATCATCTAAATTCAAGCATTCAAGATTCAATTCATCAAGGAGATCCTTTGGTAGCCATTAAAGTATTCAAGCTCTATGGAGCCCTCTTGTTGAAGATTTCTCCATCCACATCCATTCAAGCTTCTTCCTATTCCAAGATCCATTCAAGATTGGTGTTGAAGATATAAGGGAAGTTGTTTTGAGACATCCTATATCCTACATTATATATCCATTTGGTGCATCCATACTTGTGGATCCAAGGATTTGAATCCTCCACAAGGGTTTCAACATAAGAAAGGTGAATTGTTCTATTTACTTTGTTTATTACTGCAATTTCAATTCTATTATAAGGTTAATTCCAAAACTGAGGTTTGACCAAGGAAAACCCCTTGCCCCCAACAAACAAAACCATTTTTCTTACAGGTACAACTATGCAACAACAAATTACAGAGTAGATTTAGATACCCTTTTCAGCAAACTTTCAGGATCCACAAATAGAATTTCCATCAAAGCAACGCAGGTCAAGGTCAACATAAAGGGGTCAAGGTCAAACTGTATTTGGGTAAAGGTCAACCTGGAGCAAGAAAGGAAAAGATTTATGGGTTTTCTCTTTCTCTGTATTTGTGTTCCAGATCCGGTTGTAGAATTTGTAGAAACTCAGTACAGACACAGAGTTAGAGATAAAGCATTCTCTAAATCACTGAATGATTTTCACTACCTTGGGTTTACTTTGAGACTTGATGAAAACCACATATCTCCTCTACCACTTAGACACGTGTCTTCATCTTAGCTGATTACCTCCTGATCGCTGAATGCTTCTTGATTTTTTGAATTTTTCTAGTGATTCAACATGAGACACACATCTCTACTCTGATCAACAACCCAGATTCCTCCTCACCAAACCTAACTTGTCTTTGAACTAACCATGCATGACCTTGATCAAAATCTAGAGATTTAGCGACTGAATAGATCTCCAAATCGCTGAATGTTTCTTTTAACTCGAGTTTTATCTGGAGATCACATGCTAGCCCTAGATCATTACTTACATCAATGACTTGTGTTGAATCTCTGAATCCATTTGTACTTGATCAATTTTTTTAAAGATTAAGAGACAACCCTTGATCATGATCTGCATCAATGGATCGCACTAAATCTTGAGACCATTTTCTTAACTGCGCTTCCATTCTGAGATCATGCAACCAAGCTACCTCTAAATCTTGCAATAAACTTTACTAGACTTGGTCTAACCACAGGTTCATCTGGAGATTGGGATATAACTAAAAATCCAAGTCACTGAATCAAATACTAACTCTGAAGTTGATTCAAAGATTATGCATTGATCACATGATCAAAACAAGGACATAAAAATATCAACGACCCTCTCCTGATCACCGAATAAAAACTTGACTTTGACTATTATTTGGAGATCCATCACTAGCCACTCATCTGAGATGAGATCGATGATCCTCACTAAGTCTTGGAACATTTTACTTAACTCTTATTTCATTCTGAGATTCAGAGATAAGCTTATCTCTGAATCTCCAAATAAACTGGGGCTGACTTGGCCTTGACTCAGGTTCCATTATTTATCCACGTGTCAACATGGCACATTGCCTCAAAGACTATCTAGCGATCATCTCCTTTATAAGGCTTTGCATTCACCATCAGATCAAATAAGACTTGTGTCATTTTTAATTTTCTCCTTTATCACTGAGCAAGGCCCGCCATGTTTCATCTATCACTTAGGCGCAATTCCTTGAATGTATATCTGGAGATCATCTTGGCTTGGAGGCTTTGCGCTATCCATTGGATCAAAGTTAAGTTGCATGACACATGATTTTTAAATAAAAAGGGCTTGTGGGGCATTTAGACTTAGGATAAATAAATAAAGAGCTAGCACTTAGGGAAATTAAAAACACAGCCTCGAGCTTGATGAGAATTTGAACGCATGGGTTTAAAGGACTTTATGTGACCTGTAAAGTAACTCTGAAATAGAAAAAGTCTTGATGGTTTAGGGTTTTACATGTAAATGCATAGTCATACTTAGGGTTTAAAGCTCTTATGCATTCTTAGAACCAAATTTCTTGGGATACAGATACTTCTCAGAAAACTTTGAAGGCACAATTGAACACACTTCAATATTTAAGGAAGAAATTGATGTTTGCAAGTCGGATGCCCCACCAAAACTCTGATCAAAACCCTCACTCAACCTATGAAAGTGAGGGTTTTGGTGGGGTAAAAACCATACCAAAAACCTAACTAACTACTTTCAATAGAAACTAGTTTTCTATAGAAACCTGGTTTCTATCGAAACTAGGCAATAAAGGTAGTTTCGATCGAAACTAAGCCAGTTTTGATCAAAACTGTCAAGTACTTTCTATCAAAAGTACCTGACTACATCTTCCCACCTCACGGATTTCATGAGGAAAATCTTCCTACGAAAAAGTGTAACCCACTATTGTGGGTTCACCACAGTGAATTAATTTTGGAAGATCTTTAAATTTCACTGAGCATATGGTTAGAGTTCATCCTCTCAAAATTCCTTTTCCTATTTGTTTTCATATGTAGCTGCACATTCCTCAACATCAAAAACTATTTCTACATAGTTTAATATTTAAATTCTTCCTTTTGTTAGAAATGATACGTGACTCTTAATCAGTCAAATAAAAGTTTTTAACTTAAAAGGCTACTAAATCAAAAACTAAACATGATCTATTTAAGGAGTGAATTGTATCTAAAACCTCATAGTGTAAATCAATAGACTAAATGAAACCATACAAGTCTCTCTATCCCATCTCTATACTGACTATCTATCCCCCAAATATATGTGATTATCCCAACACACATTACAGAAAAGAAATAGATGCCTTTATCCTATCACTTTTCCACATATCTAAAATGTACAAATAAATTCATATTAACAAAAAATCCTTGAAAACTATGATAAAAAGCTACTAACTACCCAGCTAAAGAAAACATAACAGGCAGAATACAATTCTCACTATTTACTAGGGGTCAAAAGTTTCTCTAAACTTAGATATTATACCTTTACTAAGATAAGTATATTTTTGATTATTCCATATATCCATTATCATCCAAATGTATGAAATAAATCATCAACTACATTCTACACTTCTCTTTCTAGATTAATCATCACATATGCTATATTGAAAGATTACCATATCTGAACCATCTTTCAAACCATTTCATCAAAATATAAGGCAATATGTATATGACTTACACACACACACACACACACACACACACACACACACATATATATATATACACATATACATATATATATATGTATATATATTTATGTATATATATATGTATGTATATATATATACATACATACATATATATATATACATAGATATATATATATATATGTATATATATATGTGTATGTATATATATGTATATATATATGTATGTATATATATGTATATATGTATATATATTTTATATATAAGTCACATCATATGTTTATATCCTATCCCAACTTACACTTTTTAAGGTGGTATCATGCCTTGAGACAGTTTTAGGCTCAGATTCTACCCAGCTCTAGCCATCTAACTTACTAAAATTCCCTTGTTAGAGCATGGCCTACCATTACCAAAAAATACCTATCATGCTAAATACAAGTATCTCCCATAATCTCTCTGAGCCTACTCATTCTTATCTTTTAAGATAGGTAGACATTATACATTCTTTCCCTCAGTAAAAAGAAACTTAATATAAATAGAAACCCATAAATTATCTCTTATCTACTATCTTCTTCTAATTTAAGTAGTAAGCTCAAAATTTCCAAGATAGGAATGTTCTACAGAGTCTTTTCCTATTTAAGTCTAGTAAAACTAAGTATATCTCATCAAAATACTTGAAATGTTTTAAAAGGTAGTTCAAAACTCAAAAGGAAATATAACCCTATTTCTTCTTAAATTGAGTATGGAAGACCACCTCCTCCTTATTCTCATCTGAGTCACATAAATCTATTTCCATTTTTTTTCCTTTCACAGCTTTGAATCCTTTTGTTGTTGACTGAACTATTGCTGGCGGAAAGAGCTGTAAATTCTCTAGCTTCATATTTCCAAAGTCTATCTCCACCTCATAGCCTTTGGCATCTAGGTATTCTTTAACCTGATTCACATCTTCCATAGGTCTCACCTTAATCCATTTCAAGAGGAAAGCAGTATTTCTCTTAATAACATCAAGATGATTGTCAAAGACCTTCCTATTTTTTCAAGACTAAGATAGATCTTTTGATAAAATTTATCATGTTCATCAGAGAACCCATTGGATTATCCATATAGTCCTCTAGATATGGAATCATTAAATCTCCATTTACGCTATTAACTGCCAAAATTAGGCCATTGCAATATTTTTCTTCAAAAAAGAACAACGAGATTACCTCTTCCTTAGGTACCTTAACCGTTAGGAGGATTTTTGTGAAGGTCCCCACAATGTCACAGTTAACTCTATACACATAGTCACTATTGTAGAGTTCATCTCCCTTTATTTTCTCCATCGCCCTTCTCCCCAGATCATCCACAGTGACTAATTTATCCCACCTTTCCACTTTTATGCTTCCTCTGAAAGGCATTAGTCTGTTCTCCGCTAAACAAATAAGCTTAACATTTTTCTCCATGGTTTGTATGTTGCAAGCTCATTTTTTGTCTAAAAGGGCCCAATAGATACCAGTTTTAACAAACTTACAACTTATGGCGATCAAGCATAAAGTTATATCTTGCCACTCAACCTAACTCATGCCTATATTAATGGTTGAAGAGACGTGCCTATTAATGGATGCCCTATTTTCATATAAGGACGATGTTGTGTAGATATTTGTATAATCCATTAAGTTTAGCAATAATGTCTTCTATTTGATCTCGCATAAATGCAGTATCTTGGTTAACTATATTTGTTTCTAATCTTAAAAGAACCATGTCATCACTAAAATAAGTTATAAAGTTGTAAATATAAATATAAAACATGTCTCTAGAAAAAAAAAATTGCATTAATATATATTTAAGGTTTATATTTGAAACTTATACTATTTATGTATCTCTATCTATATATCTTCTGGTTATTATATATCTACCCTAAATTTAAGTTCCTATATTGAGAAGTCTATATAGATACCTAAAGATAATATATATTAACATGAATGTGTGGATTGTATATAAACTTATATAGCTATTCATATTTTTTTGTATGTTATTTAGTTCAAAAGCGATATTTTTAGAAATAAATACAAATATTTGTTCTATGAAAAATATTTAACTGATTCTTTATGCCACTAAATTGAAATCTTGATTCGTATTCCAGAATATCAACTCCTAAAAGACTTCCTTTCAATAATGAAAATATAAATCAGTCACCATTATTACATATATTCATCATGAAAATCGGTCTGGTACAAAGACTTGAAGAGTTTGCAAAGCTCTTCTCATCCCAATCCACTTTTAACCCTATATCATCTACCATAATAAAACTTGTTGGAATTAATGGGAAGTGTGTACTGAGAGGGGAGGGGTGAATCAGTACCTCCAAAAATTTTATAGCCTTTTATCAATTAACCTTTGTGTAATCAATTGTGTATCCAACCATCTGATCTATACTAACTTTGTGTAGAACTTATTGATTCTTTAACTTTAACAAATATGTGAACATTCATAGAAACATTCATGAAAGTAATTGACACATAACACAAGATATGATATCGCAGAAAAATCTTGTTAGGAAGTAAAAAATATGGTGGGGATGGCACCCACAAATTATTCACTATCTCTAGATTGGAAGGAGTTGGTTAAGCCTTACAATTTGATCACTTCTGATGATCTACCTTGTTAATAGTATCTGTGGATACATGTTAAAGTCTACTCTATTGAGAGATTTTGCAACACTATTGAGTGTACACTCGGTTAAGAGATTTACAATTGGATGGTTAAATCCACCTTCCTTGAAAGGATTTTTACACTTTGCTTCACTTGTTAGAATGAGAGAAAATTACAATTTGACCTGGTGTATGCAATATCCTATTGTTTATTATAGATCCACTTAATATTACATGAATAAGTATATCACCTAATGTGATTGAATAATACCTTTGTTGCTTGGTAGCCTCTATTCTTGGTTCTTGATAACCAAATTCACCTTTTGTTGTTTTGGTTCTTGAAATAATCCATAGATGTGCTTGATGGCTACATTCATCCTCTCATTCATCCTCTCTCTATCAGAATGAATGATTACAACATCTATTTATAAGATAGATTGACCTAATCAAGTTTCACGTAAAACAATATTAACTCTATGATCACAAGTTTACAACTTTACCTTGATCTTCTAGTCTATGTGTTTTACATCAGTTAGACTGATTAAAATACTTACAATAATTTTTCTTGTCCCTAAAGTAAGGGTTTTAAAACAAATCAAGATTCTACAAATAGAATATAACTGTTTTATCTGACATGGAATTCAGATCCACTTTTTGTGGGCTTCAACTAAATTTTGGTTTCTGTCGGTCGGTTATGCTTCAAAATCAATTTAATGTCTCTCAGGTTCCTTACTTGAAATGTTCTCTCAGTTTCCTCTTTAAATGTTCTCTTAGGTTGCACTATAACTTGCTTGTCAAGTTCCTCTTTATCCTTATAACTTTGCATTTTTGGTTTACACACAAAACTGTGTCGTTGGTTTTTTGTGTACTTAGCAAATTTTGGTGATCTCTGATATCTATGCTTTCGGAGTTCCTGAAATTCTTTCTTTTGGTTTTCTCTTTTCCTATCTTTTTGTATGTGTTTACCGAAGATCTTCTTTCTATACTAATGGAAAAATTATGTCATCAATCTCCCCCTTTGAAATTAGTATCAAAAACTGATATGTGAAAATACTAACAAAATGTTTAGTATGTACAACATATATTTTCCTTAGTCATTTAATGACTCCCCTTATGCATATGCGGGTATATACTGAGTGTATGTACATGATACTTCTCTTCTTTTGTGTTGACCATGTGATGTATCATAACACTATAATTTACCATCTGTACATATCATTATTTTCACCCTTTTTTGATAGTAAGGGCAAAGGTTTATACCTATAACTTATCAAACATATGAGAGTGTGAGGTATCCATATCTTCCATCATCTTCTCCCATTTTTATTTCAGGTTCTCTAGAGCCATGTGCTCAAGTGTGATCCTTTCATGCATGTCATAGATGTTGTCTACAACAAACATCTCTTGGGTGGCTATCGGTTGTCTTTCTAAATTTATATGTTGTTGAAGCAGTGTTAGACTTGGTAAAAGTTGAGCCTGGATCTCGGTGACCTCTTCCCTCAATTGTGTTTCTACTTCCTAGATTTCCTATCTTAACCTTTTTATCTCAATGATTTTCTCATAATGCAACTTGATTGCATTGTCCTTGGTGGTTAAGCTTTTAGCACTATTAGCTAGATCGGAATCTAATTTTTCTACGTTATCACTATGCTCCTTAGTGAATTTATCGAGTGTGATTAATTATTGAATCAAGGAAATAGCTTCAGTAATAATTGGATCTAATTCAGTTGTTAATTCTGAAAGCTTTACCTTGTTTTCTCCCACTTCTTGGCTGATCTTTTCAACAATTTTGTGCTGATATTTTTTCTCTGCTCTCTCCTCAATTACCTTTTCTGCATCAATGTTTTTTGTTGTAATTTCTTCGGTGAGAGTGGATATTTGATCAAGAATAGGTCTATTGTGATCAAAATCAATATCTGGTACAATCTGACTCAATATGTCCCTAGTTGTTTCTAGTACCATTCAGTCTCGGTGCTTCTTTCGTAGATTCTCCTGTAGTGCCTTTCTTTGGCATATTTCATCGTACTCTTTAAGTGCTTCATAGTCCAGTGTAGTTGGGTCACATTTGGGTATCTCAATGATCTCATCTAAAGTGACTTCCAACTTTTTCTTTTTGGATTTCTTATTCTTCTTCTGAGTTGCACTTGAATGTAGGACCGTAGAAAACTTCTCATCTTTGTCTGTTGTGCTTGATGAAGTGGTTTGGGGTGTTGCCTCTTTTTGTTGTTGTTCTTTGGTGTCAGCTATGTGTGCGAATTTTTGGACCTGTTATCTACAACACGACACTTCAATAGAACATTATATTAGTGAAAAAACATAAAAATCAAGGGTTTCATCTAAATCACTAAAACTGATCTATTGCTTCCTATCTAGGAGGTGTTTGAAGAAAACCATAATCATGCCCTCAGATTATACACAAATCAGTGACATATACATGCATGTGTGTATTTGGGAACCTGTTAAGAAAGACACAAACACTCAATAAGTCATTGCATTAGTTCAAAATGGTTAGACACGCATGTAAAACCACCTAATATTGACCTATTGCCTGCTAACTAGGAAGAGTGTGATTAGTAACATATCATCCCTCAGAATATGCTATAATAAGTGACGAATACAACCTAGCATGAAGGATTTTTAGTTAAAAATGAGCTAAAAAGATGATAAACAAGCATTCTAGCTCTAAGCATGTGAATAATAACAATGTAAAAACATGAAATAAGAAGTGGAATGTTAGTCTAGGATTAATCTAACAGCATAAAAATGCATTTGTGATCTAAGGTGAAGGCTTATTTACTCTAAAAAATGGCTTCTATTTATAGAAGAATGAGAGAGAGAGAGAGGGGGGACAAGGTGAATTAATGAGTGAAGGGGTTCATTAATGGAGGTGTAAGAACCATTAATGCCTTGGGCATTAATGAGACATGGATGAGACATAGGTTTAAGGCATATTCATTGATGAGACATTAATGAAAGCCTTAAAGAGGCAAGGTAGAGTGTAAGAGGTTGGCTTGAGAAAGTGGACCTTAAGGAAGTCAAGCTTGAGAAAGTGGACTTTCTCAAGTGGGTTGAGTTGCTAAGCACTCATTAATGGAATGTGACAATATTAGGAGGTGGGTTAGGACTAGAATTAGGATTAGGATTAGATTAGCAAGGGTGAATGGGTTGAGAAGGGTTAGAACCCAGGGTAGAAGTGGTTGAGATAGGTTAGGTTGGGGTTTAGGGGAATATTAATAAATGAATTAAACTTATTTAATTCATTTGAAAATATAAGAATTAATTATTTAAACAATGAAATTGCTTTTTAATAATTAGGGGACTATAGCCATTTTAATTAAATTAAATAGGCTAGGTGAATGGGTTATTTTGCAAGTAGGTAATTGATTTAGGGATTTATTTAATTCATTTATAATTAAATACTATAGCCATGTTTGAATTTGATATGATTTAAATGGTTTGAATTGATTTAAATTATATGGCTATAATAGTTAATATAAATCAGTGATAAAAACCACCTAGGACATTAAATTGATTTGAAGAATTATGCCAAGAAATAACAAGGTCATTTGGACATAATCGAGGGTATGATCACACTTAGGGAAAATAGGGTCCATAGTTGGAACAGACCAAATTTGGGTGGTTACATTTGCCCCTCTTTGAATTGATGTGCGAGTAGCGCATTGATTCAAAGAAAATTTTTCAATTTTGACTTTAGAAATATTGAGAATCTCGTTCTTGGTTGTCGAACAAAATGTTGATGAGATCAGTCTCGCACTTGATCGAACCAAACTGATAGAATTGATTTTGAACTTGGTTGTCATCCAAAGATCAATAAAAGATTTTAAAAATACCAATATTGAACTTGGTTGTCGTCCAAAAATTGATAATACTGATTCTGAACTTGGTTGTTGTCCAAAAAGAAAGTATGAAGCTGCTAGGAGCTTGATAAAAAATATTTTAAAATGAGGAAACATAAGATATCCAACTCATGAGAACCAAAGCTTTCTATCCAACAGTTCTGACTTAGTCAAGGAAATTGTTATGCCCCTAGTTTGTTTGATAACGAAGTCATTTTGATGTTGTTTTGAAAAAAAATGTAATTGATGATAGTGTGATCATGCCCCCTCAGGAATGAAATCGAAGGAAAATAAATAAATCCCTTAGTTGAAAAGAACATAGCACTTGCACGAAGCGGTAAGGCAAGAAAGAGTGGAGTAGAAGAAGGTGTGTTTAAAAATTAAACACATGATTACCAAGTTAATTATGTGAAAATATGAGTGATAAGGATGATAAAATGATGTTTAGACCAAGATGTATGATGAAATATGCAGTATTGACTGATATTGGGAATAAATGAAGCAAAGGCACAATTTTTTAAACTGTCACAAAAATGACGTTGTATTGCTGAAAACCTCGTAGGTACCTTTGATTTGGTTCCCGATTGAGTAAAAAGGGAATAACAATGAATTTGTAGTCATCCTGGGAGGAGTTTTGGAACCCCTAAATATCTCAAAAGACCCATATAAGCCTCCAAAATTACCATTTTACTATTCATTTTCACTTTCCTCCATAGAAATTTAGAGAGCTCTGCAGAGAAGATGGTAGTCCCTGTGAGGAAGCACCATTTTGAGATGAGCCACTGACACCAGCGACCAGCCGACTACCCATCGCCAGTAAGTGCTTGATAAACTACCCTGTGAATTTTACATTTTTGAATTTCATGCATTTTTGTGTGTTTTAGAGCTAGTTGAATGTAGGATCACATCCGGGATTCTGGATCGCATCTTGTCAATCCCGACTCGTATCCAGTTTTTCCTGGATCGTACCCAGTTTTTTTGGATTTCTGCGTCGCATCCGGGTTTTTCGGGATCGCATCTAGTGCGAATGCTTTTGTCTTATTTTTAGTTAAAATCCATCAGGGGATCGCATCCCATTTTCTTGGGATCATACCCCAGGTTTAGGATTGCATCCTATTTTTTGGGGATTACATCCAGAAAATGCAATTGCATCCTGTATTTCTAGGATCACATCTGGTAGAAGACTTAGATTTTTTAATGTTTTGATCTGTTTGCATCCTGTGAACTTTGAAATGACTTAGTTGTTTTAGGAGGTTGCCCCTTGTCGTAGATAGGATTGTGATGTGTTAATGTTTTTTCCAAATCAGGCCCAATTTGAGGTAGTTGCATTTTGGGACACTTATCCTGCATGTGTACTTGAATTGTCTGGCTGATTGTTAAATGATGAGCAGACCACCATGATCCAATGTGGATTGCATTCCTTGATAGGTTTACCTGAGATTAGGATAAACCTGGGGTTGTTGACTGCTCTGGCTAAGAGATGGCATTCTAAGCATGACACCTTTCATTTACCCACTAGAGAGATTACGGTGACACCTGAGGACATTTGGAGGATACTCCACGTACCGATGGTGGGAAATGAGGTTTCCTTTGAGTCCAGAGCTGGCGTGGAAATTGGGACTGCATGCAGATTCTTTCAGGATGACACCATAGACAAGATATACTTGTCATGGGATTATATGGTTGATCACTATGATTGATTAGCTATGTACTTAGCAGGTTTGGTAGGTAGCATCCTCATGCTGGATAGGGGTCAGCATGGATTCTTGGTTGGCTGGGTGAGCATGGTTGAGCAGATGATCACCCACCATTGATGTTTTTCTTGGGGGAGCTGCATATTAGCACACATGTACAAAGAGCTCCATGAGATTGTATACCATCACACCCGCAGTATGACCATGGGTATACTTATTCTGCAGATTTGGGCTTGGGAGCACATCCCTATCACACGGATGATTGTAGATAGGCAGAGGGCACCTAAGCAGCCCTATGTATACATGTATGCAGGCCTTTTATAGCAGCCCAATTTCGGCAAGGTCGAGTACTGGTGCTGCCTATTTGATGTTATGACCGAGGTTGTCTGGAGACCTTATTTAGAATGTGAGGTGTGGACCTTTGATGCTTGGTAGGTACCATTTTTGTGTCAGAGTAGATATTTGATTGGCCAGATGAGGTACATTATAGAGCGCTTTCTAATCACTAGAGTTCTAAGGTAGTATGGGCGGAGATAGGGCCGTGCAGAGGATGTTATAGTATATGCTCATAGCAAGGATGAGACACCTCTATGGGGTGCTCAGTCGACTTATGATACTGCTCATCAGGAGATTAGGGACATGGTGGTAGTAGACTGAGACCTTTTCCTAGATGTTGAAGATGTAGGGGTTTCAGATGGATATGCTACGGAGATGCTCTAGTATCCCTTTCCTTGATTCACTGTACCAGAGGAGATCATTCCTCGCATAGAGGAGCCACTTGATTACGATCTTGATGACTGACCTGTCAGGGGTAGAGGAGGTAGAGACAGGGCTCCTGGGAGAAATGGGGGCCATGATGGTGGCAGAGATGGTGGTAGGGATGGCAGGCATCCCCCTCTGGATGATGGGCATGATGGAGATGATAGGGGTGGTGGCAGAGAGGCCGTAGATACAGGTGTTGCCAGTGGCAGTGGGCAGGGCAGACGGTAGAGGTTTAGATTCATGGCCCCACAAAGAGATACTGGTCCACTCCTGACTAGGGACTAGAAGAGGCAGTGACAGCAAGGACCACTAGAGAGGCCACAAGATCAGGATGCAGATAGGGATGGAGATCCTTTGTCAAGATGCGAGTAGGAGAGGGAGCAGCTCTGAGCCCAGATTATAGCCTTGGAGGCCAGAGCCACAGCAGCAGAGTCTAGGATGGCTATATCAGATACCTTGCTTATAGATCAGGATAGGCAGATGGAGAGACTGAGGGTAGAGAGGGATGCACAAGCCCATACAGAAGCCCACCAGGGATAGAGGGCCACATATTATTATGCCCTATATCACACAGTAGTTCCAGAGGGACACAAAGCTCCTACATTTTCTCAAGTGGCCCAGCAGTCAGAGGGGGCCATGCCGCCTCCATTAGCACCTTTTGCACCACCTCCTCCTCCTCCTCCTAACCAGGGAGAGGGGGCGGGACAAAGCTAAGATATTTGTAGCATTTTTACAGGAACATTTTGAGATCATACATATATATCTGGATCCTACTGAGATCCCCCCTTTTGTATATTACATTCATACATATATCTGATTCATTTTTGGCATACTGATACTCTTTACACTCACTGATACACTTTATGCTCATTGATATAATTTATGCTTACTAATACACTTTATGCTTTGATTTGTACCATGTTATGATGATATATATCTGATGCAGTTTCTTGATTCTGATATGTTACAGGCGTTCTCTTTGCTTTCATAGATGTGATAAATGTATGTTTTGGACATGTGATGATATCTTGGTCTCTTGATAAATTAATTTTGCAGATGATAACATCATTTTATTTATTGGATGTGATGAGTCATTACTGATATAAATATGTTATAAATGATACCTATGTGAAAATGCAAATGCATGTTTCTTTTGATTTGTCAGTTATGCCAAATAGATGTATGGATGCACTTTAGGATGAAAAAGTAAAAGTGCAATACATGGATGCTTTTATTTTTGTATTTTCATGTTCCCTCTATTCAGTGAATGCAAAATGTATGCTATGGATGTGCAATGATATTTGATATCAGTAATATAGATGATGTAATTAACTTGATGTTTTTAGAAGAAGATAGAAACCATTTTTGAGATTAAAATTCCTTATGTTGTTATTTTTGTTTTGAAAAATGCATCATGCAAACTCTAAATGCAACTATATGCAGACTCTTAGGACTTGTCACTGATTAGAAAAGATTGCAACATTTTTATCCTCATTGGGTGGTTTTGGAATGGATACCATCTGATAGTACAACCATCACTAATACCCACTGATATTATGAATGTATGAATACTATATTTTATTGAAATGTTAAAAATAGACTTAGGCATCAAGGCATAGAAGCCAGGACAACAAAATAGTCACCTTCCTTTTAATATACTAGATTCTGATTAAGGCAAGATATTGGACTAGCAATGACCTTGAAAATTCATATCCTTGGGTACATTATGATTCATATACCTTAGTGAGAATCTGGATCAGAAAATAGACAAGGAAATTGTGTCAAACTCACTATAGTTTACACATAACAAAGATCAAGATATAT
>MU227578.1:2454948-2491302 GCA_018584345.1 Thuja plicata | reverse complement strand
CTTATTTAATTCATTTGAAAATATAGGAATTAATTATTTAAACAATGAAATTGTTTTTTAATAATTAGGGGACTATAGCCATTTTAATTAAATTAAATAGGCTAGGGGAATGGGTTATTTTGCAAGTAGGTAATTGATTTAGGGATTTATTTAATTTATTTATAATTAAATACTATAGCCATGTTTGAATTTGATATGATTTAAATGGTTTGAATTGATTTAAATTATATGACTATAATAGTTGATATAAATCAGTGATAAAAATCACCTAGGACATTAAATTGATTTGAAGAATTATGCCAAGTAGTAACAGGGTCGTTTAGACATAATCGAGGGTATGATCACACTTAGGAAAAATAGGCTCCATAGTTGGAACAGACCAAATTTGGGTGGTTACAATAAAACCTAATAATGGAAGATTTGAATAAAAACAATGCATAATGACAAAGCTAAAATGCAACATGGATTCACAAATTATCTTAACAGCATAACAATGCTTTCAACTCTAAAAATTATTGGCCATTTGAGCTCAAAACTCATCCTATTTATAGAAGAAATGAGGAGAGAGAGGGGGGACAAAGGTCATTAATGGAGGTGTAATAGCCATTAATAAGGTGTAAGAGGCATTAATATCAAAGACATTAATGAGGCATGGCCTTGAGGAATCTCCATTAATGATGCATTAATGAGAGAAATTAAGAGGCATGGTGAGGGTGTAAGTCCAAGCTTGAGAAAGTGGACTTAGAGGGAGTCAAGCTTGAGAAAGTTGACTTTCTCAAGTGGGTTGAATTCCTAATCACAAAATTAGGAATGTGACAACATTAGGAAGTGGGTTAGGTTATGATTAAGATTAAGATTAGGCTTAGCATGGGGGTAATAGGTTGGGATGGGTTTGAACTTAGGGTTAAAGTGGTTGAGGTAGGTTAGGTTAGAGGGAATATTAATGAAATAAATTATATTTAATATATTCATTCAAAAATAGGGAAATTAATTATTTAAGCTTTTGATTACTTTTGATAATCAATTAGGACTATAGCCAATTAATTAAATTAATTTAGGCTAGAGGATAGGATTTTTGCAAGTGATGAGGTATAATTAGGATTTCATTTAATTCCTTTTAAATTAATTACTTTAGCCAAGTTTTGATTTGAATGGCTAAGGTGATTAATAAAATTTAGTGATTAGATCACTTAGGAGATTAAATCTGATTTGAATGAATTATGCCAACCGATTGAAGAGTTGTCTGAACATAATTGGGGGTATGATCACACTTAGGGAAAATATGGTCCATGGTCAGAGTAGACCAAATCAAGGTGGTTACATTTTTCCCTCTTTGAATTGATGTGCGAGCAGTTCATTGATTCAAAGAAATGTTTTTTAATGTTGACTTCACAAAGTTTGAGAATTTCTCTCATGATCAAACGAAATGCCTGATAAGATTAGTCTTGCACTTTATTGAATGAAACTGATAGAATTGACTTTGAACTTGATCGAACAAAGGTCAATAGGAAAAGATCTTAAAGATACTAACTCTGAACTTGGTTGTCGTCCAAAATTGATAATACTGACTCTAAACTTGGTTGTCATTCAAAAGTTAGTATGAAGCTACTAGGAGCTTTAATAAAGATCTGAGAATATGCAGACATAAGATATCTAGCTTGTGAGAATTGGAGCCTTCAATCCAATAGTTCCGACTTAGTCAAGGAACCATCATGCCTTTTAGTTTTTTTGATAATGAAGTCATTTTAATGCTATTTTGAGCAAGAATTTGATTGATGATAGTGTGATCATGCCCCCTCAGGAATGAAATCGAAGGAAAAATAAAATCCCTCTATTAAAATGATGTATCACCTGTATGGGTTAGTTAGATCAAGAAAGAATGGATTAGAAGAACTGAAGAAATGAAGGTGTGTTTTGAGAAAACACAATTGTACCAAGTTAATTACGTTTAAAATGTGAGTTCAATTTTGTTCCCAATAGATCAGAGATTTTGGGAATCATGGATTACATAATTAACTTGGATTTTAGATGAATCAATAATTTATTTTGAGCTCAAGTCCCTTTTATGTTGTTCTCTTTTTTTTTTAATGAATCATCCAATCTGTAAATGCATCTATATGTAGACTCTTAGGACTGTCACTGATTTGTAGACATTGTAACCTTTTTATCATCATTGGGCACTTATCAGAACAGATACCACCTGATAGTACAAAAATCACTAATACCCACTAATATTATGAAAGTATGAATACTTTGTTTATTGGATGCAATGTCAGGAATAGACTTACGCATCAAGGCATAGAAGCCAAGATGATAACTGAGTCACTTTCCTTTTACTTTATCAGAATCTATGTAAGGTAAGATATTGGACCCGCAATGACCTTAAAAATTCATATCCTTGGGTACATTATGTCTTGTATACCTTAGTGATAATATGAGTTTAGAAAATAGACATGGAAATCATTTCAACCTCATCGTAGTTTACACATAACAAAGATCGAGATATATGTGGCTATCCACTCATGTTGGTAGCTCTTACCATAAATATCCAAGTTAGGAAAAAATTTTAGGATCATTTGGAACAATCACCATATGCATAAAACCAAGAAAACATTATGCTCTCTGTCCGTACAACTCTCTGTCTTTGTGCAAACATCATGGAGTAACTCGGAAGACATAACAACCATCAATTGAAGAATCAATCAAAGAAAACTTATAACTATTCATATGCCCCTAGTTAAAACATCATTAGAACATAAAAGAGTGATAATCAAACCAAGATCAAAATATGTTTAAGTAGTATTGAGAAATACTATTAATTCATTTTTCAAGCACAGTAGAGATTCATCAATCAAAATTTGGAATTTAAGCAATATGTGTTCTTGTCTGAGTGGATGTCCTTGTCCCTGTTTGCAATCCAATGTAATGTTAGGAAGGGCGTTACATGAGTGCAATGTTTGTGCCATCTTTGTTTCATGAAACTGATATCTTGGTGCAAGTATTGAGAAGCAATGTGTCGCAAGACAAACCATCCTAAGATGACCTAGTAGATGCAACCTTGTGTGTGTGAAATAGTGCACCTATTATCTGTAACACGATACTTCAATAGATCATTATATTAGTGAAAACAAGCATAAAAAGAAAGGGTTTTAATATAAACACTAAAATTGATCTATTGCTTCCTATCTAGGAGGATTTTGAAGAATGCCATAATCATGCCCTCATATTATGTACAAATCAGTGACATATACAACCTAAGAATGGAAGATTTGAATCAAAACTAATCTAAAATGATCAATAAACATGCATATTATCTCTACAAAGTATGATAATAACAATGCATAACATTAAATCTAAGATGCAATATAGATTTATAAGTATTCTAAACAGCATATTAATGCATTTCAATTCTAAAATTATGGCCATTTGAGCTCAAAAACTCATTCTATTTATAGAAGAAATGAAGAGAGAGAGAGAGAGAGAGAGAGAGAGAGAGAGAGAGAGAGAGAGAGAGAGAGAGAGATTCATTAATGGAGGTGTAAAAACCATTAATGAGGTGTAAGAGGCATTAATGAGGCATGGTGGAAGGCATATGCATTAAATGCAAGCATTTAAGAGGTATGATAAGGGTTTAAGAAGCACGGGTGAGGGTTTAGAGTCAAGTTTGAGAAATTTGACTTTCTCAAGTGGGTTGGATTCCTAATTACAGGATTAGGAATGTGACATCATTAGGAAGTGGGTTAGGATAGGATTAAGATTAGGATTAGGCTTAGCATGGGGGGAATAGGTTGGGATGGGTTTGAATCTGGGTTAAGGTGGTTGAGGTAGGATAGGTTAGGAGTTAAGGGAAATATTAATGAAATTAATTATATTTAATATATTCATTCAAAAATAGGGAAATTAATTATTTAAGCTTTTAATTGTTTTTGATAATTAATTAGGACTATAGCCAATTAATTAGATTAATTTAGGCTAGAAGATAGGCTTTTGCAAGTGATTTAGATATAATAGGGATTCCATTTAATTCCTTTTAAATTAATTACCTTAGCCAGGTATTGATTTGAATTGATTTGTATTGAATTGATTGGTTGTGATTGCCTAAGGTGATTAATAAAATTGAGTGATTAAATCACTTAGGAGATTAAATCTGATTTGAATAAATTACACCAGTCGATCAAAGAGTTGTCTGGACATAATTGGGGGTATGATCACACTTAGGAAAAATAGGGTCTATAGTCATAGCGGACCAAATTAGGGTGGTTACATTTTCCCCTCTTTGAATTGATGTGCGAGTAGCACATTGATTGAAAGAAATTTTTTTGATGTTGACTTCAAAAAGTTTGATAATTTCGCTCATGATCAAACGAAATGCCTGATGAGATTAGTCTCACACTTGATTGAACTAAAATGATAGAATTGACTTTAAACTTGATCGAACAAAGGTCACTAAGAAAAGATCTTAAAGATATCAATTCTAAACTTTTTTGTCATCCAAAGATTGATAATACTAATTCTGAACTTGGTTGTCATCCAAAAGTCAGTATGAAGTTGTCAGGATCTTATTTAAGAATCTACAAAAAAGTAGACAGAGGATATCCAGCTTGTGAGAACCGAAGCTTTTAATCCAACAATTCTGACTTAGTCAAGGAACTGTCATGCCTTTAGTCTTTGATAACGAAGTCATTTTAATGTTGTTTGGAGCAAGAATTTGATTGATAATAGTGTGATCATGCCCCCTCAGGAAAAAAATTGAAGGAAAAAAAAGAATAAAATCCCTCTATTGAAATGATGTATCACTTGCGGGAATGGGTAGGGAAAGAAAGAATGGACTTTAGAAGAAGTGAAGGAAAGAGGGTGTGTTTAAGAGTAAACACACGGGTACCAAGTTAATTATGTTAAAATGTGAGTTTGATTTTGTTCCTGATAGATCATGGATTTTGGGAATCATTGATTATGTAATTAACTTGGATTTATGAATGAACTTAGAAATCATTTTGAGCTCAAACCCCTTATACTATTGCTTTCTTAGTAAAAATGAATCATGCAATCTCTAAATGCATTTATATGTAGACTCTTAGGACTGTCACTGATTTGTAGATATTGTAACATTTTTATCATCATTGGGCACTTTTTGGAACGGATACCACCTGATACTACAACTATCACTAATACCCACTGATATTATGAAAGTATGAATACTATTTTTATTGGATTTTGTATGCACCCTAAAATGGTCGCCTAGACTATAGGCCCCATTTCTAATTTCATCAATTTATCAATTTCCTGAATCAATACTTTGCAATATTTTCAATTCAAATCAATTTCCTTGATCAAATCGTAATTAATTCAATTATTTCAATATTTCCTAAGGTTTGATCATTTCATCAATTATCTTATTTAATTAAAAGAAAACAATTCCTTTTTATTAAATAAAATAATCCTATTTAATTAAAATCTCTTTTAATTAAATAATCTTATCTTATTTAATTAAAATATCTCTTAATTAAATAATATTATCTTATTTAATTAAAATATCTTTTTTAATTAAATAAAATAATCTTATTTAAATAAAAAAAATCCCTCTTTTAATTAAATGAAAATGAAATAAATGAAATAAAAATAAATAAAGCTCCTTTTTCTACACATCTTCCTAAGTGGTGAGCACATGGATCAACCAAGATTTAATCTCAACCATTGCTTATTTTCCTTTTGCCTCTTAATCTCCACCATCCATTTCTCTTTATAAGGAAACCTCTCCTTCTCATTTGGGTAATCAATAATCAAGAATCAATAATCAAGAAATCAACACTTTTAGGCTATTGTTATGCTGCATGTTTGGAGAGCAATTTTGGAGGAGAATTTGAGCACTTGAGCTTGGATATTGCAACTTCTCTCTTCTTGTCTTCTTATTTCATGCCCCATGGAAATCCATTTAGATTAATTTTTCATTTACATGTTAGATTAGATTCATGTTTCCTTTCATAGATTAATCTTGCATTTGTATTTCCTTTCATATAATAATCATGCATTGTTATCACATAGAATAGCTTCCATTTTCATTTGCATGCATACTTGATGATCATAGAGAATAGCACTCTTTATTTTTCCTCTTTGAATCTCTCATTTTATGGTGTACTTTCATGGGCACTAACTAGGTCAATCTGAGGGCCTCCATTACAAACCCTTGCACTCCATGAATAAAGAGCTATGAGTCGCCATTCGAGACCTCATTCTTGAGCAATCTTAGATATAATGATTCATATAAGTGTGACACATTTTTAGCACACATTTTTGGCACCCACCATGGGGCAACCCACCTTTACATGTTGGTTTTGATTATTTTTGGAGCTAACCCCATTGTGCAGATTTGCTTGGAGATAAAAACCCTAGATTTTCAAAGATGTAATCATATTTCCTAAATGGCTTGGATTTTTGGTCTGAATTTTTGTTTGTAGGTTGACAACATGTCGAAGAAGCTTTAGTAAAAAATTTAGAATTTTTTGAGGTATTTTGATTGTTTTATAATTTTTCTTAATTTTTAATAAAACCTTAATTTTCAGTGCAAATCAACATATTTTTCAAAAAAATTTACATTTTAGGAAAGGTATTTAAATGCTAAAGGGGTTCCATTCTTTGTGTTTTAAATTTTGATGCAATATCCTAGCTCATTTAGTCGATTTATGAAAACTAGTATATTTTGGGAAAATGGCTCCCTAGCGCACAAATGAAAAGATCTTTTTAAAATTTTGACATTTTTGGAAAGCTTTCTATTTTTTAATAGGGTTTTTTTTTATGAATTTAGGGTTTGGGATCCGAATTCATGTCATATATGTTCAATTTTGTTGACTAGGTCAAAAATCAAAATTAAAAAAAAGGGCATTTAATGATTAGCTTGCACTTATTTTTCACATGGTTCAATGCATGATGTGAGTTGTCATTTGGATTATTTGCTGGTTATTATTTCTCCTAACAATTGATTTTAAGATCTAACCCTAGGGTTTTCATAAGTTGAATATACATTGCATATCTTGTTTGTTTGTTTGCTTGTCTTGCTTGTTGGAGAGTTCATGGCTTGCTTTCGCGGAAAAGCTCAACAAAAGAAACAATAAGGTAAAATATACTAAGCGCGTTGCTTTGGACTTGAGGTATTTTTTTGTATCTCTATAATATTTGGATTTTAGAAATAAAAATGAACATCTTGTGTGTTTATCTTGAGTGTTTCTTTCTTTCATAGATCACATTTCCAATTTTGGCTCTAAGGAATGAAACTAGATTTGCTTTCTTGCATATATGTTTCACATAGTAATTAGGCCCTATGAACACTATTTTTGGTGATCTTGAGAGAGTGGGCTTCATTCACTTGTCTTACATGCGAAGCTCTTCTTGACGATAGATCCCCTTGTAGGTAGGGAATGATTTGTTATTATCTCACCTGGTTTGGTCTTCAACTTTTGACGGTACTTTCTCTCTTAAGATTGGTGGTCATTACTGTGGATATACGAACCTTGGGTGAGATGATTTCAAATTAGTGGGTCAATTAATATTGTTTTCTATGTTTGGGTGAGGTGAAGAGGCTAGAGGATTATGCTCTTTTCCATTTTGGGAGAATTAGAAACATGGAACCCTTGAATCTGAACCAAGTCCCCATGTGGTTCATATTGTGAGTCTTCCTTGTTAGAGAGGGTTAACCATAGTTGACACTCCCTTTATTTGGTAAACCATGTGGATGGAACCTCAAGCGGTAATAGTCATTTCTGCCATGGTATCAACAACCACTATATAAATGTCCTTGTGGAAGAAATCTCCACAGGTGTGGTTTATTGTTGGGTTGTCAAATATCCTTAGCACCTACTGATTGATTAAATTCTCAGACTATGTCAAAACCTCAGTGCACCAGGATTGGATTTCACCCACTTGAGATTGAAAAAGTTGTAGTGTCAACCATTACTATGAACCATAGTGCAACCAAATTTTTCATTTATAGGACTATGTGTTTTCTTGAGAAATATTTTGAGAACATACACAAGTAGAATCTTTAGGGAGTAGAATACTATGTCACTATTCCTGTTCATGCGCAATGTTGCTTTTCCCCTTGCTCATTGGTTGAAGAAAATTGTTTTCTTGAACTCCCTGATTGTTGTCTTGCGTGCCTAATTAATGATAAAAATTTGTTAATGCATCTAGTTGGTCAATTAAAACAAACAAATCTGAGTTCTCAAGTGATAAAAACTTCAATAGATCTCCCCAAAAGTGCTATGACATGTTGCTCAACATTCACATGAATGTAAATGGTATCAAGTTGCACAAAATGATTCTTGGTCTTCTTTCTTCCACATCTCCCATGTCTTCCTAGTCTCCCATTTCCATCAGTTCTCTTCTTCCTTCACGCTTCTTCCTCTTCTTCCTAATATCTTCACGTATTCTTGTTTCTTTTCCTCTTATTATCTAGTCTACCCTCTTCTATTCATCTCTTCTGTCACTCCCATGCTTGATTCCTCCTCTTCCAGAACCATGGATTTCAACTATCTTGTTATGGCTCCTCTGTTGAAAATAGATGATCTCAAACTCATTGCTCAATTCAAAGAGTATTGTTCCTCCAAAAATTGCATGGGTAATAAATTTATGACAAAAATAGAAAAACAATTTGATTGAATTAGACGCCTTTGCTAGGATCATACGCATGATCTTGTCACGACCTCCTTCTTCCAAACCTCTTTCATCTTCTAAGTCTTCTCATATTTCCTCATCATCCAAGTCTTCTTCCTTTACTAGGTCTTCACTTTGCTCTTCTCCATGCTCTTTTTCTTCTTCTACTTCTCCAAAGAGTCTTACTTCTCTTCTTAATACATACCATAATGATCAATGTGATAATCCTTGTGATACCTCTTCCACGAAGAATGACACACCCATATTTGATGACTATGATGATGGACAATGTAGTGAAACCTATGACACCTCTATTCCTAAGAATCCTCCTAGTCGTGTGCTCATTCTTGCTGGTAATGGGTTGTCACATCGGATAGATTGTGATGGTGATCCATATGACTCTGATTTTGAAAGAGACTTTGATTATTTTTGTGAACAATACCTGGATGATACATTTACTTCTATTAAAGAAGAGAAAGCTTTTCGCGCTGATTATAAATGTAAATACTATAAGAATCTCTCCTCTAATACCTCTTATGCTAAAAATAAAGATTACACTCTCGAGCAAGATCAGGTTAATGATGAACCTTTATTTTGTGATGATTCCCTTCCATCCTCTACTTCCTCCAATACTCATACATCTCCTAAAGTCTCCAATTTTTTCAAATCTTTCTCAAATCCTTCATCCAACAAAGGTCCTAATGCTTTTCATGTGATTTCCTATAGTTGTCCTCAAGGGCTACCTCTTAAAGAAACTCAATCTAACCTTCACTTGGTTGCAAATACTTTCAATAATTCTAAACCTAATGAGCCTAAGCCTTTATATGCTATAATGCCTACTTCATCTAATCCTTCCCCATTTCTTCCCAAGTCCCCCATACAATTCCAACATGCTTCCTTGTCCTTAGAAGTGGCTCCATGTCAAGAAGACTCTAAAAATGATAAAGAAAAGAATAAAAAGAAAGATCAAGATCAAGAAACCTCCATGTCATCCAATCATTTTCAAGATGTCTCTTATATTTTTCATGGTTCTTTTGATCCTGCATGCCCTTTCTCATTCATTCCACCCTGTCTTAAGTCTTCTTCTAAGAAAGATCAAGTTACTTCTTACACCATTGAGCTTATTGACAATCAAAATAACCTTACCCTACTTTCCCTTTCCAAAGATGATACTTCCATTAAGGTTATTAAAAATGGTGTTGTTACTTCCAATGTTAATCCTATTAAAAATCAAGAGTAACATTATGCGCTTATGCTATCCAAAGATCCTTGTCAAGATCAAAGTCTTCCATCTTCTTGTTCTACTACTCCATGTTCGCTTCCACTTTCTACTCTTCCTAAGTCTTTCCAAGATTCAAACAATCCTATCAAAGAGGGTGCTCCTATTCATGATGTTCACAATCCTATTGAAAATACTAATTCCCACTCTAAAGATGTTGATGTCCTTGGTTCTCATATACATGTTGATGAGCTTTTTGATTATCCTTTTACGTCTTCCACATCCATCCTTGTACCTCCTCCATCAATACTAAGGGCTTCACATTTTCCTTCCATCTTGGGTCCTTATGTCCCTTCACTTTCCCCTCCTAACTCTCATATTTCATCACCCATCTTAGGTCCTTACGTCCCTCCATCTCCTATCTTTCCTCAAGATCAACATAGATGCATATCCTTGAATCCTTTTCATCCATCCACCTATCTAAACCAGTCATATTATTTTTCTTCCTCCACAAGTCCCAAGTCTTTTGGAAGAAACTTGAATGTTCAATACAAGAAAAAGAAGCAATACAAGAATACATCTAAAAAAGAAGAACACCATGTCTCCTCTAATCAACATGGGGGCATAAAGTCAAAAGAGATAACTAAGAAGAAAACTACAAGACAAGTATGGGTTCCAAAATCCATCATTGAAGATATTCTCTCTAAATTATCTAAAAGAAATGAAAAGTCGATAACTATATGGATTACAAAGTCTCTCTTGAAAGAGTCTCATGTTGAGCAACAAGTGAAGTCGACATTCAAGTTTCTGAAGGCTTCCACTTCATCTTCTTCCAAAAATATTGTTTCATTCCATGTACCTAAACCGCAACCTCTGCTATCTATTCACCATATTCCTTCACGTATTCCTTCATTCACGTTTCCTCCATCCTCTTTTCACCCTTCAAGGTGTGTTGATGTTGATCTTGCCTTCCTTTTTGTCTACCCTTTCACAATCCTTCCATTCACTATCCCTCTACCTTCTACTCTTTTTTCTCATTTGTCTATTCCTCCTATCTTCCAACCTCACTCGCTTTGCATAAAATCTTATCCTCCATTTTCCTCTTTCATCTTCCTTTCCCTATCGGCATCTTTGAGCATATCATTTTGGATCCTTGGCATATCATGGTTTATCATTTCAAGGAGAATTATCTAAAAAGATTTCCTTCTTCCAAAAAAATTCAAAAATAAATAAATAAACAAATTTTAAAAATAATAATAATAATAATAATAATTAAAGAAAAATAATTTCATCCTATGGTGAAAACCACTCCCTTGTGGCACCCTGGATAGGTACCATGATGAAAACCTGGTAGTCAGCTATCATGCGTAGTTCTTCTACATCTTTCATCCATTTTGTATTTTCTCTTTGATCTGGAAAATGTTGATCTATACACGAACATTTGGACTATCTTGTGAGCTATTGTACGATGACCTTTCTTTAATTACTTTCATGTTTAGCCTTCATATCTATCTTCCTCCATTCATTTTCACCTATCGCTATCGTTTTCCCCTTTGGTCTTGATCTAATTAAAAAAAGAGTAAAACATGGTGCTATGAACCCTCTTGACATGTCTACTCCTTTATACTGCATCCTTTCTTGCTTTTGCACTATGATTTTGTGACTTATCCTATGTTGGCCTTTCATTGCTTGTCCAAATGTGTTTTATATGATGTTTCTTTCTTTTCCCTAGCTTGGGTACTCTTGAGGAGTTTTCCTTTGAGGATTTCTTCCCTTCATTATCCTTGATTCTCATATCCTCCATCTCTTCCACCAGCATGCTAATCCCTCATGTCCTCCACCTTGCTAAGCATTGGGACTGCACGATGTGATCCTGCTTGGGAGTTTGATGCCCATTATGTTTGGGGGTATCCTTTGTACATAATTATTGATCTTAAAAAAAATTAAAAAAATTATATATTGTCAAAAATTCTAAAAATCAGAAAATGTCCTGAAAAAATGATCATCTTAGTGAAAACCTAGCAATAAGTGCTTTGATGTATCTCCAAAAAAATTATAAATTCCAAAAATACAAAAAAAAAAAAAAAAAATTAAAAAAAAAAAAAAAAAAAGCNTAAAAAAAAAAAAAAAAAGTGCCTTGGTGAAAAACTGGAAACAGGCACCTTGGTAGCAAAAATTCAAAAAAATTATTAAAAGTCCTGAAAAAGAAAAAATAAAAAAATAAAAAAATTGTAATAAAATCCAAGTGGTGAAAACTTGGAAACAGGCGCTACTTGAGGCCTTTGCACCCCTGTTTCTTACCACGTGTCCTCGACACTTAGCCTTTATCCATCATGCCTTGTCCTTGTTGCCTCAGTCTGGAATTGTTCGTTGTCTTTGTCTAGGGGCCATAACTATGTTAGCTTTGGTCTCTTGGGTGTGTTAGTCTTTAGGACGCCTCACAAACGGTGTTTTTCAACACCACCCCAATTGTATTTTTCAATGCAATCCCTAACATCGAGTATTTTTCAACACTTATTGGTTGGTCTTACCCCGTTTTGTCATGTGGTCTTGCTTTCTTGCAAGCATTCAGTCCTTATCCTCGGAACTCAGTATTAGTTAACACACTTAAATTTTTAAACACAACACTTAATGCTTGAGCTATGTCATAATCTTTTGTTTTTGTGTTGACTGTTATTGATTTTCGTTGAGTGTCCTTGTCTAATAAGTCTCTCTAGGATGCATAGCTAGAGGACTTGGGGCATGGGGCATGCTTTTATTTGCTTCCTCCTTTATGCTTAACTATTTTTGCACAATCGTTCTGCTAGTCATCCTAGCCTTTATGCCTTGATGTGAGCATGGTTTTTCTACATTAAATTGGGTAAGCTAACATCACAGTCATCTTGACCTTTATGTCTTTGATGCTTATGTTAGAATCTTTCCACATTCTAATCCGATATAAATCACAGTCATATCCTCATAGTTGCGCTTGTGACTAGTGATGATTGTGTGATTTTCTGATGTCCGTTAATAATGGCCCAATGATGAAAATAAGTTCCTTAACATTCTCTTATGAATTATGAACACAAAGTTCTATGTTACAGTTTCTCTATTGCAAGTACACCTTTGCATAATTTTCATGTAGCTTGCATAGTTAGACCTCATGTTAGTTTGCATTTTAGGCTGCATTATGCATTTGAGAGGGTTTCCTTCATATTTCTTGTGGACTTTTAATCAACTGTGGTCATGTTTGATCTTCATTTCCTTATCTTCTTTTGTGATCTCAATCAAAAATTTCCATCTTAAATAGTTAATTGATTTTGAGGCATTCTCTTTCTTAAGGCAAATTCTCTTTCTTCTCTCCATTTCTTTCCACCTCTTCCAAACTTCTATATTCCATTCACTTTCACCCCACTTCTTTTCTTCTAATTCAACCTTGGAGAATAATCTTTCATGCTTGCTGATCTACCTTGGTTCTGTGATCCTTATATCTTTCATCTTACATCAAGAACCTTATCTTTAGTTTGATTTGATCAAATTTATCAATTTGTTGTTTCTCCTCTATCTCATTTCAATTTCGATCATGAGGGGGTAGTACCTATAAAAATTCAATCCTTGATTCAGCTTTATCAATCCTATCATTGCTCCGCTTGGGCAACCTTGCTTGAGATTCGTATCTTGGACATGTAAATTACCTATTTACAGGGGTGTTGACCTTGTCTTTTTACAATCTTCTTATCTTTGTCTTGATATTTTCCCATAAAGATCACACATCTGGGTTGTTTTGTGATCCCAAATCGATCTCACACTTCAACTTAATTATTTGACTACATGTGTTCCCATAAAGATCACACATTATTCAAAGAGGGGCAAATATATGCACCCTAAAATGGTCACCTAGACTGTGGGCCACATTTCTCATTTTATCAATTTATCAATTTCTGAAATCAATGCTTTGCAATATTTTCAATTCAAATCAAATTTATTGATCAAATTATAATTAATTCAATTATTTCAATATTTCCTAAGATTTGATCATTTCATCAATTATCTTATTTAATTAAAAGAAGACAATTCCTTTTTATTAAATAAAATAATCTTATTTAATTAAAATCTCTTTTAACTAAATAGTCTTATATTATTTAATTAAAATCTCTCTTAATTAAATAATATTATCTTATTTAATTAAAATATCTTTTTTAATTAAATAAAATAATCTTATTTAATTAAAAGAAAATCCCTCTTTTAATTAAATAAATCCCCCACTTAAATTCTTCTTTGTTGAAAAGGAAATAAATTAAATAAAAATAAATAAAGCTCCTTTTTCTACACATCTTCCTAAGTGGTGAGCACATGGATCAACCAAGATTTAATATCCACCATTGCTTAGTTTCTTTTTGCCTCTTAATCTCCACCATCCATTTCTCTTTATAAGGAAATCTCTCATTCTCATTTGGGTAATCAATAATCAAGAAATCAACACTTTTAGGCTATTGTTATAATGCAGGTTTGGAGAGCAATTTTGGAGGAGGATTTGAGCACTTGAGCTTGGATATTGCAACTTCTCTCTTCTTGTCTTCTTCTTTCATGCCCCATGGCAATCCATTTAGATTAATTTTTCATTTACATGTTAGATTAGATTCACGTTTCCTTCCATAGATTAATCTTGCATTTGTATTTCCTTTCATAGAATAATCATGCATTGTTATCATATAGAATAACTTCCATTTTCATTTGCATGCATACTCGATGATCATGGAGACTAGCACTTTTTATTTTTCCTCTTTGAATCTCTCATTTTATGGTATACTTGCATGGGCACAAAATAGGTCAATCTGAGGGCCTCCATTACAAACCCTTGCACTCCATGAATAGAGAGCTATGAGTCGCCATTTGAGACCTCATTCTTGAGCAATCTTGGATATAATGATTCATAGAAGTGTGACACATTTTTAGCACATAGATGTAATGTCAGAAATAGACTTAAATAGACTTAGGCATCAAGGCATAAAAGCCAGGATGACAAGATAGTCACCTTCCTTTTACTATATCAGAATCTGTGTAAGGTAAGATATTGGACCTGCAATGACCTGATATAGGACCCGCAATAACCTTAAAAATTCATATCCTTGGGTACATTATGCTTCGTATACCATAGTGAGAATCTGATTTTAGAAAACAGATAAGGAAATTGTTTCAACCTCACCGTAGTTTACACATAACAAAGATCAAGATATATGCGGCTATCCCCTCATGTTGGTAGATCTTACCATAAACCTCCAAGTTAGGCAAAACTTATAAGATCATTTGGAATAATCACCATACATAGAAAACCAAGAAAATGTTATGTCCCATGTCCTTGTGACCCTTTGTCTTTGCACAGACGTCATGGAGTAACTCGGAAGACATAAAAACCATCAATTGAGAATAAATCAAAGCAAACTTATAACTACTTATATGCCCCTAGTTAAAACATCATCAGAACATAAAAGAGTAATAATCAAACCAAGACCAAACTGTGTTTAAATATTATTGAGAAATACTATGGATTCATTTTTCAAGCACAGTAGAGATTCAACAATCAAAATTTGGAATTTAAGCAATATGTTGTTCCATGTCTATGTAATCTTGTTCTTGTTTGCAATCCAACGTAGGTCTTAGGGACACTGTTATGTTAGTGCAATGTTTGTTCCATCCTTGTTTCGTGGAAGTGATAGTTTGGTGTAAGTATCAAGAAGTATTGAGTCACAAGACAAACCACCCTAGGATGACCTAGCAGATGCAACCTAACATGCTAGCAAAGATGCCCCTAGTGCAGAATGATTCATTCCCTAAGAAAAAAATGCAAACAAATCCCAAGAAAGGATAGGATATTTGTAAGGAATCAGATTCAACTCTTAGGACAGGTTTAATCATGAAGGCATAGTATCACCAATGTATTGATAGATAGAGCGCAAAATACAAGTGATGCCTGATTGCCAGGTTTTCACCACTTGGTATATTTTTTCATTCTTTTTGCTACCAAGATGCCTATTTTACCAGGTTTTCATCGAGGCACATTTCTCTTTTTCAAATTTTTTGCTATTTTTTCTTTTCTGAATGTTTTTATAGGATCAAGGTGCCTATTGCCAGGTTTTCACCAAGGATACCTTTCTTCGAGACTTTTTCCGCTATTTTTGAATTTTCTTCAGGATCAATTTTTTGATTTTTTTGGTATTTTCTAAGAACTATTTCACTGTACAGGCTCTACTAGTCAGTCATCAAGCATAGAACCACTTCAAATGTAGAGTATTGATAGGATTGGAAGGACATCTCCCTTAGGTGTAGCTAGCTGATAGGCTCCGGTCCCAAAAGTAGCAGTGAGACATAAGGTCCCAGCCAATTAGGTTCAAACTTTCCTTTCTATTCTCGGTTAGGCTGGTTCTTAGGATTCTCCTTTAGAATGAGATCCCCTACTTGAAATTGTCATGGTTTGACATTTTTTTGTATCCCTTGGACATTCATGCTTGGTACACCTTTAGATGATCGAGCGCATATTGTCTGCGCTCATCAAGCAATTCTAGTGCATTCACCCTATCAATGCAGTATTGCTCATCAGTAACAAGACCTTGTAAAGATACCTGCAAAGATGGGAGTTCAACCTCGATAGGTAGTACTGCTTCAGCGCCATAGACTAGAGAAAATGGCATGGCTCTAGTTGGTGTTCTTATGCTTGTTCTGTAGGCCCAAAGTGTCAGATTTAGTTGTAAATGCTAGTCTCTACCAGAATTACTCATACTTTTGTGTAGAATCATGAGAATATTCTTGTTAGATGCCTTAGCCTATCCATTACCTTGAGGATAATAGATTGAGGAGAAATGTTGTGTAATATGAAACTATGTGCAAAGGTTGTCAATGTCTTGGTTTTTGAATTGGCCCCCATTGTGTGTTGCAATTGAAGATGGTATCCCATATGTACAGATAATGTAGTTCAAGATGAACATAACCACTTATTTTCTAGTGGCTTTGATTAGCGGCATGGCCTCGACCCACTTTGTGAAATACTCAGTGGCCGTAATGATGAGCTTGTGTCCACTTGAAGAATTAGGATATATTTGTCTAACCAAGTCAAATCACCTTCCCTAAATGATATAGACCGAGATGGGGAGATTAGGTGATGTGATTTATTAGCTTGTCCTCCATGGTAGCCTTTTATGTGTTTGCCTATTGTATTGTGCTTCTTCCCTAATGTGTTTGCTCAATGTTTGTTAGATTCTTTTATACGACCCTTGTTACTTTGTTGGTGCAAGGTAATAAAAGAATTGAACATGTCATACTATTCCTCTATTGTATCTCTATTCTTCTATATGTTGTTTTTATGTTATGTTGTACATGTTATATTGTTCATAAAAATTTTCCTTGTGTAGTCCACTTGGATTTGCAACATGGTAGCACTGATTCTTTTTGGTCTCCATGTTGTGATCCCGAAATACTCTTCTTCGTAAATCTTGCATTTTTCTTTCCTCCATTGTGATTGTAGTTGTACTTTCTTTTGGGAATGATTTCAATTCATTTCCAATAATATATATATATATATATAATCTTATGATCATACTAACCCCATGGTAGGTTGATCCCTTCTATGTTTTCTATATGTTTATGTGGTATTTCCCTTGATTTGTCTTCGCTTGGGGCCATCTTGTAGTGAAAAAATAATCACTGGAGTTGTTTGTTTTTGTTAAAGCCATTTCTCCTGCTAAAGTGTTAGTAATGACTTTAACGTGGCGGCATATACTCTACTCACTTTTTGCACACACACACTTTCAAAATATTTTCAAAATTAAAACTTTTTTCCCTTTATGGATTAGAGACTAATCCTTAAAGCATGGATTTTTACCTTATAGGATCTCTTGATCCCTCCAGTTTCAATTTACAAAGTTTTGATCCCTTAAGGTTGAAAGGCGTCCTTAAGACTGGATCTCTCTAGTTTTGGCTTTGCTCTTTTGGAATTTAATATTCCTGAGGGTGAATCATTGATGGGTTGACTAGTGAGTAGCCACATTCACTAGGTGGTTCAATTCCATCTTTCTATTTGCACTGTTTCCTTGTGTGATTCACAATGGGACATAAGTTCTCATTGGGCAAGGTAATCACACCTCTCTCTCTTTTTATTTGACTAGTGATGTCTCTCTTATTTCAATCTTTTGGTTTACAAAGAATTGAGTCCCTGGGGGCTTGAGGATTTCTTTGTCTCTTTGATTTCAATAAGATTATCTTTTCTTTGGGATCTCAATTACCAAGAGTTTGCATCAAGTCCATACTCTTGCTAAAGTGAGGGCTAAATGTATCATCAGAAAACTGAAGTACATCCATTTAGGACTGGTTTAGCCCTCCGAGTAAGTGGTTTTGGGTCATGTCAAATGCCTTGAATAGGTCTTTGACTTGGATCTAGTTTTTCTCATCTTCTGCCATGTTTTCCACTTTTCTCCTACCTATTTCTGGTATCCTCCTCTGAAATCTTGAGGCTCTTGACCTCAGGGTCAAGTTTGACCTTCTGGGTCAAGGTAAACCTTGAACCTAACCTAGGTTAGGGTCGACCTCGACCCTGACCTAGGGTCCAAATTTCAAATTCCCAAGATCTCTGGATGTTGGGCTTTGGAAAGAATTATTTCCCAAATCTGGGTCATCTATTTCAGACTCTGAAGTAGCGACTCTTAAAAATATATTTAATATAGGTCCAATTCTAGGGTTATAGGCCTAATTGGAATTTAATTCTCCTATGTTGGCCTCTCTAGAATTTTGTGACCTAGACTTGTATATAAGGAAACCTTTCTCCTCTCATTTTCTAATCTCAAAGCACTAAGCATGCAAGGCTTAAGAAATCTATGGATGAATGATCTATGCATAATCTATTGAGGAGATCATATACATTTAGGCATTCAAAAATTCAAACATTCAAGCATTCAAGCATTCAAACATTCAAGCATTCAAGATTCAATTCATCAAGGAGATCTATTGGTAGCCATTGAAGGATTCAAGCTCTATAGAGCCCTCTTGTTGAAGATTTCTCCATCCACATCCATTAAAGATTCTTCCTATTCCAAGATCCATTCAAGATTGGTGTTGAAGATCTAAGGGAAATTGATTTGAGACATCCTATATTCTAAATTGTATATTCATTTGGTGCATCCATACTTTTGGATCCAAGGATTCGAATCCTCCACAAGGGTTTCAACATAAGCAAGGTGAATTATTCTATTTACTTTGTTTATTACTAAAATTTCAATTTTATTATAAGGTTAATTCCAAACCAGGGTTTGACCAAGGAAAATCCCTCCTCCCCAAAAAACAAAACCATTTTTCTTGTAGGTACAGGTATGGAACAATGAATTACAGAGAAGATTTGGATACCCTTTTCGGAAAACTTTCAAGATCCGTGAAAAGAATTTATGTCAAAGCAATGCAGGTCAAGGTTGACATAAAGGGGTCAAGGTCAAACTATATTTGGGTGAAGGTTGACCTGGAGCAGAAAAGGAAAATATTTTTGGGTTTTCTCTATCTCTATGTTTATGTTCTAGATCCGGTTGTAGAATTTCCAGAAACTCAGTACAGACACCAAAATACAACAATTTCCAGATCTACTATACTTTGAGGTTAGTATTTGTCTTCAATTCATTTCAATTAAGGTTTTAATAATTTCAGATCTATTACACACTCTCCTTCTCTCCCTCAATCAACCCTACCCCATAAAATGGGAATGTAAGGTTTTCCTCTTTCTTCTTATTTCCAATTGATTGATTCATTTGTGCATTGACCATTTTCATATGGTTGATCAATTTGGATCTTTCCTTTGTAAATTTGGGGCTAGGAGGAGAATATTACCTTCCCCAACCTTTTAAATGTAAAGGCAATCTCACCATATTATTTTTTTCCCTTTACAATAATTCTAAGAGAATATGATCAAAAAACACATAGGATTTTTGGGATGAAAGAAAGAAAAAGAGAAAATCCATACTATCACAGAGTGTGATTCGAAGTATTCATAAATTTATTTTTTAACACAATCTAATCCAAGAAAAAATTTAATAATTCCATACCATATGATTCAATGAAACAAAACAACTAAGCTTCAAGATTGGAAAGTCATATACAACTCATGCACCCTCTTTTGTGTACACTGAAAATGCCTTTAACCCCAACCCTTAAATTCACTAGCTTTACAGGATAACAACTTGCTTTGACCACAATGAAACCTCCTTGGAATATACAATTTTCATTTTTTCTGTGAAATGCAAAGAAGTTACCCAAACCCTACAAAAAAAATAATTTCCCGAGGTAATAAATCTGGTTCTCTTGAACACAAAAGTTGTGTGTGAATGGTGAATTGTCTTAGTTTAAAGAAGAAAGTAAATCCAGTCAAAGAATTCAATTCTTCAATTCCTCGGCAAGGAGCACTTGACTAGAGAAAATCAAGTCTCTATTGCTAAAAATTTCTCCAAAATCTTTCTCATATTTAGGTGCATGGAAAGATGAGATCCAAACCACTTTTTACTGTTAACATGGGACTCAAAAAAACACACAATTACACAATTTGCTTTTTTTTTCCAAAAAAAATTTCACGTATTAATAAACCCAGAGAATGGAGATATGGATCAGGTTTTTATATACATAGTAAGTGAGTTAAAGTAGTTGTATAAATGAATATAAATTATAATTTTTTGTTATGAACTGTTATCTTCTTTTGATCAGGTTTAAAGATCACAACTCCAACAACCCTAGCTAATTAAAATGTGTTATAGTCATGGATTCTGACCTTTTTAGGCCACTAAAATAAGGGAAGGAAAAAAGTAGTGAACCTTGTGATCACTCTAATCTAATATGCCAAACTTTTTCTTGGGTCAATTTTAAATTTTATGAAGATGGTGGTGCTTGAATCATGGATTTATTATGAAAAATTTGTCCAAATCTAAATAGTTAACAAAAAAAAACCACTCTGAGGGAGTTCACGTGCATACAAAGGTCAATCCAAACTGGGTGTTTTTTTACAATCATGCAAATACGCATTGCATGCATGTCTTTGTAATATGGTAGTGCCTCTATTGAAGTATTTCCTATTGCTTTATCTCTTCATAATATTAATCCTTTTCCCCTCCATATCTTTCATGATGCATCTTTATCTCTGCCTATTCACTGTATATCACACTGAGAATAATTGATTTTGATCTCTTGATGACTACCCTGCCATTGTAGGTGATTGATCCTAAAGATCTTTGTTGAAACTCTTTGAATCATCTATGACTGCATTATGACTGATCTTCATGATTTCCCCACTATTTTTTTTAATCTAAAATGTTTCCCTTCACAGATTGGTGATGCTTCTCATTGATCCACAACTGCACTTTGTCCTCATCATGCCCTATAGTCATATGTTATACATTACATGAGAATGATGCCTCTTTTTGTGTTCTATGCTACTCATGACATGTTATCACGTTCCAGTATGAAAACTCCTCCACTTATGATAATATATCTTCTTTCCAATTGGCATCACTTTTGAATGCCTTATATGCTATCATTTTCCTGATGGCTATTTCTTGTTAATGACATACATTGTTTTGGAAACAATGAAGACTCTAATTTTTCCTCTATCCTGACATATGCTTCTTTGTTATGTTATCGGACAACAACCATGAAGAGATCACAATGATGGCAGTAATGTGAAGATAGTGAGCATTTAGATTGCAAGACATACTATTGTTATGACAGTAATATAGAACATGAGGTCATTTCTATTATAGGAGTAAAAAATAGTGATTTTCATAGAGGTCAAATATTTTGAAGAGAACAATGGCAATCTCTATAACTTTAAGGGATCCCTAGCTATGATTGGAATTAGATAGCACAAGTTTCTAGCAAAGAGGAACACAGTCATATTCAATGAGAAAAAGATTCATGGAGTTAGGACAGTCAATAGATCTGAGCCATAAGTTCAAGAAGGAGTTACCCATACCCCTACATTTATTTGAATACTTTACATCACAAAAAATGATCTTAGCAAATTTAAGAGTTTGTGACAATGAACTTCTGATCCAATAGATAATGAAATGGAGACAAATGTTAACTATTTTTGTTTTGACACTTATTTTGGACAGTAAACTTGTTTGTTCAGAGATTAGGATCAGTATGAAGTCTCTTCAATGTGACTAGAAAATACTAACTTGACTCATTCACAACCCTTGATTGGATAAAGGTAAATATATTGTTGACTTTTAGAGTGGCATTAAAAAAACTTTACTGAGACTGTCTTTACATTGACAGTTAGGCTGAGATACCCCTAAAACCATTTCTAGATCAACTTGATGACCTTTACCATCCAATATGAAGGTTCTTATAAGTTTTTAAAGTCCATAATCAATGCCTTGACTCATTACAAATTGAAGATATTCATGAATTAATCACATAAGGAATGACTCACAAACAACAAGAAAATGCATGTTATAGCATGCGTAGGGCATCAATTTTCTTCTTATAAACAAAACCATTTAAACCAAGATCAATCCCATCTTGAGAAAGAAAAGGGAAAAAAATATCAGTGCTTGAGAAAGAAAAGGGAACACATTCAATACCTTGAAGATTGAATTGAAGAAGCAATGGAGATGAATGAAATCTTTGAGCAATATGTCGTAAATCCTTCTATTTTTCCGCAAAAATGCTTCTGTCCTTGCCTGCAGCTAATGGAAACTATTATTTGTGCATATACTGAACCCAAAACCCTTCAACCACATGTGTGGGAAGCCAAAATATTGTGTTTCTCATTACCAAATGCACAATCCTTGTAGGCGGGAAGCCAAAATATTGTTTTTCCCATTACCAAACGCGCACGGGAAGCCAAAATATTATTTTGGCCATTACCAAATGCTGTAAAATGCCCCATCATGATTTTTGTGTCCCTATTGTATATCTTATTAGTAATTAATTAAATTAATAAGGTTCATTCTATTTTAAATTTTAATTAATATATTTTTGTTTTTAAGAAATTTTAATTTTTAATTAATTAATAATTATAATAAATAATATATTTTAGGTGATCTATATTATATAGAGATTGGTGCTATATTTATTTTGTCTTTATTATTTTTTAATTTATAAAAATAATTAAAATGGTTTTGGCCAAGACTTTATATAGGATCAAGAGGCAACTTCTAAGTCTAGTGTTCTTTATAATGTATCTCAATCAGGGCAAGTTTTCTAATGATTTAAGCTTGAATTCTGGTTCTCTTGTTAACTACTATTTAGGAATGAGAAGACAAAAATTGTGCCTTCCTTCTTGAAAATGTGATGCTCTCATTGAAACCATTGTTCACACCATTAAATCTATGTTGTAATTGCACTTGAATCATCAAAATGTTATATATCCTTCTCATTGGCCACCCTTTCCCATGAGATTTAGTCTTTTTCTCATGCCTTATCTGATGTTTACATTTCAATCATCTATTCATTAATGAAATCATGCATTCATGGAGCATTTACTTGCTTTGTACTGCTGTTCATCATGCATCTGCTACCATTCTTAAAAATTCTTTTCATTACTATTTGTGACAAGTATTTCTCTTCGTTGGAAGGAGTCATCATCTGATATCTAGCCACTATTTTCTCCACCTCCATTCTTTCTAAGTGTAAACTAGATTTTTTCCATAACCCGCACATGTAACCCAAGTTGACATTCTTGGATTAAAAGTTTGATCCAAGAGTCAAAGAAAAATTTAACTTCCAAGTTTCCCTCCATTACTTATGTATGGTATTTTTATAAAATTATCAATTGCACCTTGTTATGCAATGGATATTTCAAAGAGGTATGAAAGGTTGGTTTAAAAAAATTGACCTATGTTTTTTACATATATTTCTATATTACATGAGGTGAATTGGTGGACCATTTTGTGAATGTTGTTTGTGTAACAAATTTTCAATGGAGAAGTGATAGCTACAAATGAATTAAAACAAATCCTACAAAGCAAGAAGTCAATTAGGCTCCATTATCGCAACATCCTAACTTTCCCAATTCTGACAAAAAAGATAAATTAAATTGCACAAATAAAGTATTAAATTTAAATATAATATATACTTTATTATAATTTTATTAAAACCGACCAAAAATTATTAAGAATAGAAATACAAATGCATTAATATCAAATGCACAAATAAGGATTATGATAGTATATCAAAGTGAAGGGTAATTTGTTGATATAAACTTCTATTTGTACTAAGATAATAAGCTTCTATTTGTACTAAGAATATAAGTATATGATATTATCAAATGTTAATGTGCAAAGGAGTATTAATCATTCATTTAGTCATTTTTATTATAAGGGTGACTAATTATTTAGTCATTTATTTGGTAATTTTACTCGATGACCAAATTGGTCATTTATTTAGTCATTTTAGTTGTGATTTTACCCGATGACCAAATTGGTCATTTATTTAGTCATTTATATTTGTGAATTAGAACAAAATGGTAGAACATGATCAATTTTAGTCAAGTGACTTAAAGTTTTAATCACCTAGTCATTTATTTGCCCAAATTCTACTAGTGTATTATTGAGAAAATCTAAGAATAAATGAACAAAACTTGGAGGAGAAAGACTCAGGATGAAGGGACTTCATCTGAAAGCACATATGAAACCATCTCTACCGAGTTGGTTGCACTGAACTCCACCTAGTCAGTGAGAGGTATGTAGGAACTACATGCTTATAATAAATCCTACTTCAATTCCTAGAAATAGAGTTGAGATCCATATTAGCATATTGAGATGCAATTGGATAAGTTGTATAAGTTTTGGATGAATATTGTTATATATATAGTTATTTTTTTTAACTCAGTCAAGAAAAGTAACTATGAAGTCGGTAATAAAGGTAAGATGGACTCGACAAGAACATTTAATGCACATTAATAGAGATGTTGGAAACCCTAATCATAGAAAAAGTATAAATAGGTCATTTTGTAAATAATTTGAACCTAACATTTACAGAAGAACATTGAGCACATTTGTAGAGAAACTATCCTCAGAAAATTCAAAGTGACTGCAAGGTATTTATGAATCTTTGCAAGATTTTTAAGAAAAATTTGAGATATTTATGAGTTGATTTTCCAAAGTCATGGTTTGTCAAAGCATGCCCTAGTTTGTTTAGTTAAATCATTCAAAGTTATAAATGGAACCAAAGTTACAGACGCCTACAGTTGTGAAGGAAGTAGAACCAATTAATATGAAATACAAATTACCCCCAATCATAGCCATCGAGACAGATATGATGGGATCCCTATCTTCGATACCGCCACGAGTTATTTTAATCGAAGATGTACGCATGTTTATACATTGCAAGATTGAAGATTTGTGTGAAGCTGAAATAGATACATCATTTAACAAGCTATGCAAGAATGGAAAAGTGAAATATGAGCATATTCCCTTGGAAGCTAAATGTTTGACACATGTTGTTCACTTACCAAGGATGATTAAGACATAATGCATAAGAATGGTACTTAGCCAAGTACATGACCAATTCATGTGGTTGGATGAATCTATGAAGATCACCAAGGATATATTGCATATCATTAATAGATTCCCCATAGGAGATAAGCCCAAGGCCACTAAGAAAATTGACAAAGGTAAGCTCACCGAGCTTAATAAAGCACAATGAGATGGCAGAGGGATGAGAATATCCATAGTAAAAAACCTTGAGTTATGGTATGCTTGCAATATCTTATCATACCAAGTGTTCCAATCATCCCGAGTGGATAGTTTACCATGCAGAGTAGTGGATTTGGAATACAAGCTAGTAAAGAAAGGACTTAAGTTGGATGTATGTGAAATCTTGCTAAAACAATTAGAAGACAATATGAACACAATCAGGAAAGAAAAGAATAACACACTGAAGTTTGGCTCATTATTGGTATGTATATTCTTCTATTTTTAGAATTCATTTCCTTCCATTGGAGATGTAGGTTGGATCCTTAGAAGACCTATTCTTTATCAGATAAATGAGTACATACAGAGTTTAGGAGATAATTTTGATACTATCATGTTTGAATATATTTCTGAATTTCCAAGAAAGAATGCATAAGAGGTATAGGATACCACATCAAATGGTTGAAAAGTATCAAGATAATATAAGTTTTGAGGTTGACACTGATACTTGTATTATCAAGGCTATTGAGCCTATAACTGAATGGATATAATCGACAAGTTATGAACTGGACATTGATATTAGATCACAACAGATTGAAGCACTACTTGCTAAACTCGTTGATCCTGAAGCTAAGAGGTATGACACTTATGAAGAAGTGAAAGTAAGGAATAAGAAGAACATAGTGATACCCAAAACAGTCAAGAAAATAGGAAAGATGATTGACAATTTGTCTAAGACATTAAGAGTGGATGAGGCAAGTGTTAAAGACACAAATGATGAGAAATCTATTTTTGTTTCTAAAAAACAACTGTGTTGCAGGAGCCCCAACATCCTAAAGGCATTTTCAATATTTCCTAAACATCTAGGATTCCTTTTTTTCAATAATGATCCATTTGTAAGACCTAGTGCCAAGATTTGGTCTTTATGAACCACTTGGTCAACTATAGTCAAAGGATCCATAAATTTAGAATTAGAATTTTTTTTGTGTGTTTTAGGTGTTCATTAAATAGGTTTGGTCCATTAGTGACCCATAGGAAAGTGAACAGTCAAAAAGTGTTGAATTTGTGCAAAATATGCAAAAATGCAACATTTTCATAAAAAGTTGCATAGAAACATTTTGGCGACAAGACAACGTTTTAAAAGTTGGTTGTAAACCTTCCTCCCAATAGATTATTATTTGAACTACAATTGTAACCATTGTAGGAACTCCTCAAATAGCCCTCACAGGTGGGTGAAGGAGAGGATAATGATGAGATGATGTAAATTTTGCAAATAATCAATAAAGTAGAACCATTTTCCTGCAAACAGTTAGTTATTCTGGATCTATACAGCCTCATACAGACTCAAATTGGAATAAAACTAATGGATTATTGAATTTTAGTGATTATCTTTCTTTTTCATTTGGTTTGAGTCCTTGATCGATTCTAGAACTTGAGGTATTGTAAATACTATAAAAAACTATCTGAAACCCTAAGCACCTAGGGTTTCCCTAAATAAATGACCAGTTCTCCTCATTCCACCATGAGAGAAATATGAGGGTTGTTGAAATGAGGGGGATGTTTATGTGTTCCAAGATTCCAAAGGAAATTTTTAGGTTGGTGGTCGAAGAAAATAGTTTGAACTGATTCTCGGTTGACATCTCAGTGTGGAGACTAGTAAACAGTAAAGATACTTGATGACAAAGGCATGTGGGGTTTCATCAAGAACTCAAATTGAAGATTTGGGGTACATTTTGCATGAGACCATCCCTTAACCAATGGTTATTCTCTGCACTCAAATATTTGGTTACTTCCTTTGTTAATCGAACCTAATTGGGGTAATTAATCCTATCAAGCATGTCAATATTTCAGGCACTATATGGTTGAGTCACTATCTATCAAGTTGGGGATATTTTGTAACTTGATAAAGGGTATCTGAATCCACCCTTAGTTTATCTAGTTTTTTAGGAAATTAGTTAGTTGTAGTGCTTGGTCACTAAAAATCTCGACATATATTGTTGCTCAACACATACTATTGCTCAACATATATTGTTTCTCGACACATACTATTACTTGACATATAATGTTACTCGAAACATACTATTTCTTGACTTATATGGTGTTTCTCAGCATGTGTCAGGAATTTGGGTGTCTAAGAGGCAAGTACCATAAACACTAGTCTTGTATGAAATCCACTATTGGATTTGTGTCATGTTGGTCATGAATAGGGCCTAGAATAAGTGAGCCAACCCCATTCCACAAAGTCACATGGCCTCTTTTATGTCATCAAAATTTGTTGTGCCTGAGTAGGGTCATTGGGAGTGATTGTCCAAAATCAACCCAAAATAGGAACTCGACTCAGAAAGTTTGAGTGTTGTATTGAATTTGGAAGTTGTTTTCAAAGGTGTAGAGCCTATAGTAAGTGATATCCTTCAAGGGTTGAGAGATTCAGTCCTTTGGGACATAATAAACCTATAGCCTCTACATCAAACTGGCACTTGTAACTTAACCAAGAATGAGAGGCACTGGAAGAAAAACCAGATCTTTAGTGAAACTGAAGGAAAAGGAAGTTGTTGTAATAGCTCAACCAAAAGGTAAAAATTAAAGGAGAACCCAAGGAGGTAAACCAACAATAATTTCATGAAGAAAGTTGATACTTGGAAAATATACGGAGACTGAATCTAATGAGCCAGATAAATTTGTTCCAGTGGCTCAGCTCTCATGATCTCCACAATGTCTTGATGAATTTTGAAAGGATTAAAATAATTAGGAGGATTCAGAACAATAAAGTATTTGAAGAGAAATGAAGAAGACAAGAAAAACATAGAAGATGTAGTTGTTGTGACATTAATGAGATAGAGAGTGAATCCTATTGAGATTGTAGATAAGCTACCTGAAGAAATCTACAACAAAATTGATGCACATTGGAAGTATGAAATTAATGATGAGAAGGAAATGAGAGAAAGATCTCTTGTGCATACTATTCCCAACCTGGCATCATACAAGATTGAAGATACATTGAAGAAACATTCAAAGAGATTTTTGGTTAGGGGAAGAGACCTGAGGATAATGACTAGAGATCTACAATTAGTAGAGAAGGAAACTACTAAGAAATGGAAAGAGATATATAATATAGATGAATCTAAGCAACAAGAAACTTAGTAGAATCAAGGTGATACAATCACTGAGAAAATAAAAGAAAGCACATGCCAAATAGATCCGATTGATTTTACCATTGATAATGAAAAAGTAATAATTGAAGATGCATAGGAAGATATTGATCCTACAAAGAATTTTTCAAATGATGAAAATGTAGCGGGTGTTGAAGTACTAGATGTCGAGTACATGGATTTAGATGTTGCACAATCGTAGCATACTAATCCTGTATTGGTACAAGTACAAAGCTATTCTATTATGCAGATTGGTACCACTAATGATACATGAGTTATGGAAACCAAGTCACCAGTTGACATTAGAAATGTAAATGTTGATAAGCCTGAGGACACCAAGACTGAACAAAAGAAGGATACCGAGTTGGAAACTCCAATTGACATAGAAGGAAATAAGCGGGACACACCAATGACCGACACATCAAAAGTTCTGAATGATCCCAAGTCACAAGATACAAAAAAAATGTTGCAGAGAATCAAATTAGAAGGGAAAGGATGTAGAGAAAGAAGAAGAAAAACAACAAGAGGAAGTGAAAGCAGAGGAGAGCATAGCCAATCACCATACTGAGTCATTAGATGCAATAATGGCATCACATTCTAAATGCTCTACTGGAGAGAGAAAATTGAGTGAGAAGAAAAAGAGTAAGAAAAGGAAGCAAACCATTGATTTGGGTGAGCCAATCGTAATACCAGAAGAAGAACCCAAAAAATGAAGCCCAATTAATTGAATATATATGCCAAGTTAGTTAGAAGAAAAGCTGAACAAGAAAAACTATTGCAAAAAAAGAAAAAGGTTGATATGCTAGAAGATGTGAAAGAAGTTTTCCAGGAGATATTCTAGAGGATGTGAAATGAGTTCGAGCCATTATTAGACCAAGTTAGAACTCTAGTCAAACAAATCAAAGGACCAACCAAGGATATGATAGATTATATGTTGAAGATTCATAAGACATCAATGGAGAATAAATTGATGGAGGACCTACTGTAGAACATTGCTATAGAGAAGGTAACTCTTTCTAAGTTATATTCCATGGTTGAGGAACAAGTGCAATCCATCATTTCATTATTTCAAAACATCTTTATTCTTTCTAAATTTATCAAGGGCATTAAGAAGAAGGAGGCAGATATCGAGAAAGAGTTGACTGAGAAGCTTGCTAAGATAACTACCGAGCCTGGAGAATTCTAGACATGTTACTCAAAGATACAAGAAATTATGGGAGTTTAGCTCTCATTGAGATAGGAGGAAGACAAGATGAGACTAGAGTTTCTTGAGATGCAAGAACTAGTTATTCCCCAAACACAGTCAATGCAAATACACCTGAAGAAAGGAAAGGAAATAACAATTTTTCCAGAGGTTAGCATCTTGGATAATATAGTTGATCTATTGGTAGATATCAATGAACATATTGTGATATTATAGAATCTCTGAGATACTTGGGAGACTGTACTAGCCAGATTGAAGTAGAGCTATAAACACATATTTGATATTTAAGTTTTATTATTGAGACTTTTTGTCAAAAAAGGGGGATATATAGATAGTCTAAAAATCAAAAAGAGAAAATAGAAAATACAAAAAGTATATATTTGAAAAGGAGAAAAATAAGAGAAGATTTGTACATATGTTATATAGATAGTAACATCCAAGGGGGAGTTACTAAGTTTTGATGAGTTTGAAGTTTTTGTCAAAATGTTCAACTAATGTCAAAGGGGGAGATTGTTATCTCTATAGAATATTTTTTTGTCATTAATTTAGACAAAGTCATAAGAATCAAAATATTCAATCGGTGAAAGGAAGAAAATAAAATATATGAGAAATTGGTAATGTACACAAAGAAAGACAGTGAAGTCAATAAATCACAAGACACTACACCAAGAGCACATAGTTTACTGAACACTGAGAGCATAGACAATACACTGAGTTGACAGTTACTGAGTACTGAAGAACAAGTTAACTGAATAAAGAGAATTTACTCTACCGAGTTACTTAATGGATTGTAAAGTGATAAGTATGTTACTATATTAATTGTGATTCTACAATGCACAAAGATGAGTTTGTTACATGATCAATGATCAAAATAATTCAAAGAGAAGATCTGAGGACTAGATTAAGCGGTTAATAAAAGATTTCTATTTCCAAGAAAAATACCAAGTATCAAAGTAAAAGTGACACAGTCACCACGTGGAAAAGTAGATCTAACGGTGGAAATAATTTATCAGTGACCAAAAACATAAGATTAAGAGGCAATAAATTTTATACTTAAAGGATGGTTTAAAGAGAAGAAGTGTGAGATAGAGATGACAAAGGAGAAATAGACAGAGTATAGATAAATATGTTATTGAATTATATAAATTAGAGCAGAGCACACTGAATTGATATTTTGTTAGAAATCAGAGCAAAGCACACTGAGATTATAATTTTCTACAATAGAGAAAATTTGAGAAGTGTTAAAAATTGTAATTTAGGTAACATAGAATTTCAGAGCACATAGAGTCTAATTAGAATTTGTAATTAATGCATTATAGCAGACATTTATAAGTTGTTAATACTATCGTATTGAGAGCTAAAAATCCCAATACTAGGTAGATCTTAACCGATCTTATATTTGTAAAAATTTTAATAGGGTACATATCTAAGTGGATAGATTTTAAAATCCTCTAACTAGGTAGACCTAACAAGTCTTTTTATACTCTTAACCAGGTAAGCTATCAAAATGGCTAAACTATGTAAACTCTAACAGAGCACCCTTTATACTGCAGTTAGTGAAGGTTGTGGGTGTCATCCCCACCACAGTTTTGTCCTCTAACCAAGGATTTTTGTGTAAAAAAAATCATGGATTTATGAGTTCAATTACTTGAATGATTTTAAGTTCTATTTTATGTTTTATTTCAAGTTATCAAAATCGGTAAACAACAGCAACAGTATACAGTTTAAGTTCTAAATTTTTTTGTATTACTAATCACCCCTCCCCTCTTAGTCCAAACTTTCCATAATTATTCCAAAAAACAAATTTTGACCCACTACATGAATAAATTCCACTGAGCTTCCCATACCAAATGGAACCTTGAGAATCGTATACCAAATACTTTTGTCTCTACTCATCCTATTGTGTCATCCCATGACAACACCCTAATTTTTGTCTTCCACCTTCAGCTGCCCAAGAACCATTCCTGACATCAACTCAAAGACAAGCCTTCCACAACCCAATTGTACAATCCCTATCTTTTCCAAGTTCACACATGTTCAACCTTTTACTTTGTCAACTTCTTCTTGTGTCACTATGTTTTCCCATTGACTAACCCCATGTCACGCCCTACACCCATTTTCTATCCTCAAAAAAACAACCTAGAATGCCCACCAACATTCGTCAACCGATACACTTCCAGAACCTTTTCTTCTATCCTTGGTAGTTTCATAAACCTACCTAAGATCATGTACCAAATACAATCCTACACCAAACTGTACTAAACAGATACCAATTTTACACCTTGGATCATGTACCAAAGACCAACCTACACCAATCTGCACCATGCAGCCCAAACTTACTCCTCAGATGATGTACCAAACACAAACCTACACCACACTAAGAATAACCACCATAGTCACCCTATAGACCAGGTTTTTTTGATCCATAACACTTCTTCCTATCCTTCTGCCATAGCCACCAAGCCAACCTATGACACCATCATCCCATTACACCTCAGATTCACACCATGTAAATCCTACACTACACCACACCTTGTGGCCCCAAATAAACCATCTTGGATCTGACCCAAATAGAATCCTACACCATACTACCTTAAGAAGCTCCAACATTGTTTCTCCTCAGATGATGTCTTAAGCAAGACTAGACACTACACTACCTTTGGAAATGCCATCATTCTCATGCTTCAATTAACGTCCCAAACAACTTCCTACTCCTCATTGCACCTTGCAACCTTTTTTGTTTCTCCTTAGATCTGCACCATGCCAGATCCTACACATCACTGAGGATAACTACCATAGGAACCCTATAGCCCAACTTTTACTCCTCAGACTCACCCCATGAAAGCCCTAAACCACACTATTCCATGAAACCCATTCATACTCCTCAGAACTACCCCATACAACTCCTACACCTCACTCAGGATGACCATCATAAAAACCCTACAACCCATACATACTCCTAGAAACTACCCCATATAGCTCCTACACCTCACTGAGGTTGACCACCATAGCCACCCTATAGTCAAAACTTACTCTTGAGAACTACCCCATACAAATCCTACACCTCATTGAGGATGAACACCATAACCACCCTACATCCCAAATGTATTGGTCTTACATGTTCCTGACAATGCCAACTTCCCTAAAGTCATCCCCAATATTAGCTCAGCTACTCTGCCTCACCGAGATAGGGACCATGAGTATGCATCCACCAATAAACCTTGCCACCTTGTGATAAGGTGAGGCTACTCCATTTCACCAACATAGTTTTCTGCTTGCGTAATCAATCTTTCCAGACTCTAAAATAATGAAAATATCTCTTTCTTTTCTTCCAAGCAATCCATGTGTCATAATTTTGGTTAAACTTGGTCAACCCTACCAATTTTGGTCAACCTTTGTTAATAGGACCTCGAACCAAGTGTAGAATGGGTACTAAATTCTTGCAACCTCTTCCAAATCAAATTAGCTTCTTCCTCCATTAGTTTAATCAATTGATTTTCTTGAGATGACTAGGGCACCTAGCCATATTTTGATTTCACTCCCAAGGGGATAAGTTCATGACATCAACAAATCAGTGATCACATCATTAAGAAAGATCACATCGCTAGGGGAATCTCATCTTCATCACATCAAGTTTGAGATTTATCTTTAATCAAAAGCAACCTAATCAATCATCTTATACAATTATGGATATACTCAAAATCAGAGAGAGATTGATCTTATATGGGTCATCCATGGATGAAACTAGATACATTGATCAAATTGGCTTCATCGCTTCAAATCAAGTCAAATTTTTCTAGTCAAAATGTCTTAACAGTAATCAGTTTCATTGCTTCAAATAAAACTAGTTATTTGTTCAAACTAATCAAAAGGTTTAAGATTTTCTCATAGATGTTCAGTTTCATCGCTTCAAATCAAACCAAGCATTTTTTTTTATATCTTTTGATTGATCTTCATCCAATCAATCTCAGAGTTGGTCTTCTTTGAAAGAATGGATTCATTGCTTCAAATAAAACTATTCTTCATCATGTTGCTAAAAGATCTTTGAATCAATGCGCTAATCACACATTAATTCAAAGAGGGGAAAATTTAATGACCTAAAAATGGTCATCTAAACCCTAGACCCCCAATTTTGATCTTTAATAAAAACCCTAATCTTGATCATCCTAAGTCCTAAACCTAAAGGCAATTCATCATCTTCAACTTGATATGACCTAAACCCTAGGTCCTAATCTATCACCGCACTTGATTAATTAATTAATTCCTAAAATTGCAATACATTGGCAAATAAACATTATGTTATTTATTTAATTAATGTTGATTAAATAAATTAATAAATTGTCAATTAAATTCAAAAAGGAATTAAATTAATAAATTTTAATTAAAATGCATTTAAAATCATTTAAATATTAAAAAATTCATTAATATGTCATCATTTCAGTTAACTAAAATCAAAATAGAAACAAATCTATTTTGTTCAGTTAACTAATTCTTTTCTCTTTCTCATTTTGGAAATAATTCAGTTATTTGAAAACTAAAATTTGAAGTTTCCTAAATGACTCATCAGTCATGTTAGCTCTTTTTCTTGCAACACTTACCTAATGATGACAATATACCTGGTACACTTGAATGAAACCTCTTTTAGGCAAGAGAAAGGCTAATTTATAAGGATTGGATAATATCCTTCTTCATTTTTGAGCTCCACATACTCAGGCAGGTTTTACCTTTTAAATATTACTGATATCTCAGTCTATATATTTGGTGGATTGTTTCATTCACTGGGTATGAACCAAAAACCTCACTGTAACAACTTATAGAACAATTTAGAGATTGCAATGACTAACTTAAAATAGAGTACTATAAGCCAGGCTATGGTTTTGAGAACATACACCAATGAGTCAAGGATTTGCATCCTTCTTCCTTTTGTTCTTAGGAGGGCTAACCTAATGTTCACTCTCTAAAGAATCAACAAAGTGGACACTGTCCTGCTGACATAAGTCCTTGATGAGTTCAACTCATATATTTTAGTGACAAGTATGATTAGAATAATTTTGAATGTTTTGAAAACTTAGATGATGATAGATTATCAGACCCAGGTCTAGATCAGTGCTTATCCTTTGGGTTATAGAGTCAAAAGATTGAAGATTCACATAAACAAAACAATGTAAGCTGCCTTACAACCTACATGCAATTAGGATAAGTTTCCTTACAAATTATCTGATTACCTCTAAAATACTTTATCAAATCCTTAAATACTGATATGCTTCCTGAAACTACTCACAAAACTTAGTTCTTTACATGAAAGAAACTTGCAAATAATTAGACAGTCACCTTGTAACCAAAATGCTCCAGACTGCCTTACAATCTTAAACATAAAAAAGTATACACAGGAAATAAAGAGACAACAATAAAGAAGAGTAAAATTGCACCGTATTTAATTGATGTAATCCTTCCTCCATACATAAGAAAAAGCTTTGAAGCTTGAAAGAACACAGGCACATATTTAGAAAGACTGATTCTTTACATTATATTTCATCCTCTTTTGAAAATACAACTCTTTTCTATATATATAGGTCTTCAACAACCTTGGAATCCCTTTCAAAAGGATGCTACAAGCTTCGAATGGTCTCTGAAAACCTAACCCTAAAACTACAGAAGAGACAAAAAGAAAAGAGAGAGAAGAAGCGGTAGAATGACCAAGTCAAAAAGATAAAAACATATATTCTTTGTTCTTCTCCTAATCTAGCAACTTGATTCTAATAGTATACATGGTAGATGGCAGTAGTTATGCCGAGTCTGGATGACTGTGCTTTTAGATTTACCTACATTCTCCTTTTGCAATAACTGTCCTCTTTATCTTCAATGGTGAGGTACCAAGTAGTCATCCTTACTCATCGTCCAAAATTTCTTCTTCTACTACTCGCTTCGTTCTCTTGGGTGTATTCATCACTTCCCATGCTTTCACTTTGTCATCTGATGGCCACTTGAACTCCCCAGTACTCTGTATTTGGAATTTTTTCCTGTCCCATCTCACATCAGTGATATTCTTGATATCTACTAGAAACTTATTGATGTCAATTTCTGATTTGAAAGCTTCATCCAATATCTTATTGAACCCTTCTACATCAATATCAGTTCCTGAAATAAATGCCTCACTACTAGGCATTTTTCTGTCAAACTCACCTCTCCAGGCATCTAAGGCCTTCACTTGATCATCATCTCCTCTTAAAGAAGGTATAAATCTGTTAAAATCATCAGAAAAGAGGCTTAAATTTACCTCAATTTGGTTCAATTTGCCCTTAAAGAATGAGAGAGAAATATTAACTCTTTTGATCTCATCTTCAACTTCAGTCACTATTTCTAGCAAATCCGATCTCAGGGATTGCAATGATGCTAGCTTCTCAAATAATTGCACCCTAGTAGACCACTTAGTAAAATAGGGGTTGAGGATAGCCAAATACCCCATTACCTCAGTGTGCAAAGCTGGCAATTTGTTAT
>MU227578.1:2433049-2443153 GCA_018584345.1 Thuja plicata | reverse complement strand
CCAATGAGTCAAGGATTTTCATCCTTCTTCCTTTTGTTTTTTGGAGGGATAACCTAATGATTCACTCTCTAAAGAATCAACAAAGTGGACACTGTCCTGCTGACATAAGTCCTTGATGAGTTCAGCTTATATATTTTAGTGACAAGTATGTTTAGAATAATTTTGAATGTTTTGAAAACTTAGATGATGATAGATTATCAGACCCAGGTCTAGATCAGTGCTTATCCTTTGGGTTATAGAATCAAAAGCTTGAAGTTTCACTTAAACAAAACACTGTAAGCTGCATTACAACCTACATGCAATTAGGATAAGTTGCCTTAAAATTATCTGATTACCTCTAAAATAATGTATCAAATCCTTAAATACTGATATGCTTCCTGAAACTACTCATAAAACTTAGTTATTTACATGAAAGAAACTTGCAAGTAATTAGATAGTCACCTTGTAACCAAAATGCTTCAGACTACCTTACAATCTTAAACATAAAAAAGCATACATAGGCAATAAAGAGACAACAATAAAGAAGAGTAAAATTGCACCATATTTTATTGATGTAATCCTTCTGTCATACATAAGAAAAATATTTGAAGCTTGAAAGAACATAGGCATAGATTTAGAAAGAATAATTCTTTACATTATATTTCATCCTATTTTGAAAATACAACTCTCTTCTATATATATATAGGTCTTCAACCATCTTGGAATCCCTTTCAAAATGGTGCTACAAGCTTTGGATGGTCTCAGAAAACCTAACCCTAAAACTATAGAAGAGACAAAAAGAAAAGAGAGAGAAGAAGCGGTAGAATGACCAAGTCAAAAAGATAAAAATAGATATTCTTTGTTCTTCTCCCGATCTAGTGACTTGATTCTGATAGTATACATAGTAGATGGTAGCAATTATGTTGAGTCTAGATGACCGTGCTTTTAGATTTACCTACATTCTCCTTTTGCAATAACTGTCCTCTTTATCCTCAATGGTGAGGTACCAAGTAGTCATCCTTACTCATCGTCCAAAATTTCTTCTTCTACTGCTGGCTTCTTTCTCTTGGGTGTAGTCATCGCTTCCCATGCTTTCACTTCGTCATCTGATGGCCACTTGAACTCCTAAGTACTCTATATTTGGACTTTTTTCCTATCCCATCTCACATCAATGATATTCTTGATATCTACTAGAAACTTATTGATGTTAGTTTCTACTTTGAAAGCTTCTTCTAATATCTTATTGAACCCTTCTACATCAATATCAGTTCCTGAAATAAATGCCTCACTATTAGGCATTTTGCTGTCAAACTCACCCCTCCAAGCATCTAAGGCCTTCACTTGATGATCATCTCCTCTTAAGGAAGGTATAAATCTATTAAAATCATAAGAAAAGAGGCTTAACTTTACCTCAATTTGGTTCAATTTGCCCTTAAAGAATGAGAGAGCAATATTAACTCTTTTGATCTCATCTTCAACTTCAGTCACTATTTCTGGCAAATCTTATCTCAGGGATTGCAATGATGCTAGCTTCTCAAATATTTGCACCCTAGTAGAACACTTAGTAAAATAGGGGTTGAGGATAGCCAAATACCCCATTACCTCAGTGTGCAAAGCTTGAAATTTGTTATAGGTATTGAGTATAACATCAGCTTTATCTTTTAAGATATCAATTGTATGTTGTAGCACACCTTTCAATGCTCTTAAAGCAATTGCATTTCCTTTCTCTTCCTCAGCCTTTTCCTCAACCACCTCTTTAGACTTTGCTTTGTCTTCAATTTGTAGGGGTTGTGGTTGCATAGGTACATACATCACCTCAGGCTTTGTTTCCAATTCTTCCATTAATTACTTTATCATCTGATCCCACTGATAAAGTTGCACTCGACACATTTCTCTATCTTTTGCCAATGCACTAGTCTCTTCCACCAATGTGCTGCACCTTTCAGACAATATTTTAGTTTTTTCTTCATTCAAGTGAGCCCAATGTGTCATGATTGGGGATATCTCCAAATCCCCTATATTTTACATCGTCCATACCATTTGATTGCCCACCATATTCTCCTGAATATTCACCACTTGAGGCTTTTGATCTTTTGGGCACAAGCTCCACATTACAAAGGCGTGAGACTTTGGGCTATAACCAAATCCTTTTATCACATCGCCTATCTGAACTTCACTAGCCATCTTGAGATCTAGCTATTTCCTTATTTGATCAATTATAAAGGCAGATGCTAAATCCCAACCCTCAGCCAATAGTATTCCACTCCCTCGTACTAGTTTCCTCGCATCCTCTGGTGAAATATCCTCATTTTTAGGGTCATAATTTTGCAAAGCCATCAATGCCTCATTAGTTATGGTCTCTTTATCATCAAATGTCAGTTCTTCTCTTATTTGTTCTTTCTTATAACATCTTAGGAAGTCTTTAAAATCCTCAATTGTCACGAAATTATCATCATTCTAAAATTCTTGTTGATGAATCAATCTCTCATCAATATAGGCCTTAAGGGGAATTTCAACCTCATCATCTAAATTAGGCTGCTATTTCTTACCTTCCTTAATTGCTTTCCTTAGGTTATGATCATATAACATATTGCCAGGTACTAAGGCCTTAGCCTTATCTTTCTTCTTATATTGCCCTTCAGTTGAAGGCTGACCTATCTCTAGTTTCTGCCTCTTTGCAGTAGGTTCTTTTATACAATCTGGTTGGGTGACCATTGTCAAATCTACAATGTGGCCCTCTACTCCATTCAACTATGGTATTTCAACAATATCTTGTTGTGGTGGAGCATACCTAGTAGGATGTGCATAATCACTGTCACTACTATTATTGCATTAAGACTCTGAAAGATCAGGTGTCTGAGCACCTTTCTTGTCAAGAACTGTATCAAGTTGTTCTATAAGCACATAATAGTTGTCTATCATGGCTTTAATCCTGTCAAAATATGGGAGATCAGGGTAAAAACCCCCAAAAGCCAACCCATTTCTCTTTATTTTCCTCTGAAGTTTTAACAGCTCTTGAATCCTCAGTCTTCTTGTATGAATATCATCTTCATCTAAAATATTCCTTGTTGCATCTTCCTCTATGCATTCATAATGGACATTAGTATTGGGGATTGTAGGAGTATACAATCATCTTACCCCTACCATAAAACCTTCTGGGTCAATGTATCTATAAGGGACTGCCCCCATTTTGTATCCTTCCAACCATTGACCCACTGCATCAATAGCACCCTTGCCAATTGTGAAGTTAAAAATCTTAAACTGCCTAGGGGTCAAAGTCCCCTTTTTATGTTGCGCAAAATGCTCATTGTCTGGCAACAATAGCTACCATATAAATTCCATTGCTACCACTCTTGCTGGTACATAATATGGTAATAGATGAGGTGGATGAATACACCCGTACACCCTGATGATAGTGTAATTCTCTTCCAAAAAGAAGTCACCCCAATTATGCTTTCCACCCCAGCCATCTATTTATTCACATAGCCTAAGCAGTTGTATAACTTTTAGTGGGATTCTAGTTCTGCTAGTCCCCAAACTCTGTACTATTGGATACACAATCCAATTCTAAAAAGCACAATAATCACAATCCCTAGAAGTGTAATTCCAAACCCTCACCCAAAATTGGATAGGATTTGGTCCTGCTTGGTAGAATCTCTGAGGGACTAGATTATTAACATCCATGATAACAAAATTGAAATGCAAAAGGATATGCATAAGAATGGAGTAATGTAAAAACTTGGGCTCCTCCTTTGGGTTTTTCATTCTCTTCTATGTTGCAATGAAACCCTCATGCATTTCATCTATGATGTGCTAAATATAATCATAACTAGTATTGGAGTGGACCTCTTGTAGGTCCAACACCATCATCAAAATCCCTACATCAATCTTCTCTATGTCACCATCTATCCCCAGCACTCTGCACAAGGCATAGGCAACATACTTGATATAGAAGTGTAGATCCTTATAATAATATGGGCTGGTCTCAGACATAGGATCTAAATACTTTCTCACTTCCCTTAGCATATGTTTCAACAACTGGCTCCTAGCAATCCCAGACTTCAGAGTATATCTTTGTTGTTGCTTCATCATGTCAATTCTGGTAGACATGGTGTTGTATAAGCCGAAGGCTTGCATGAACAAATTTCTATTCAATATTAATAAGACAGTGCCATCATCCCTCCTGATGGTCTTGGAAAAAATATTATAATGATTGGCTAGGTCTAAGAACAAGTCTACATCCACGAAGACATCAGGAACAATCAACCTGGCTAAACCATAGGTCCAAGGGTTTGACACTAGGATGGCCTTGTCAGAATTCTTATAAAAATAATTAAAAAGAGAAAAACCTGTTGTTCCTGGAGTAACAACATCTTGAACATCTCGATAGTCATCAATGAGCACATTTGCATTAATCTTTTTATTCTGAGTCAAACTAGGAAGGAGACAGAGGAATTCATCAAAATAATTAACTTTTCCCTTGGCCTCATCTTCGATCCTCTCATTTTTGGTGTTGGTTGAGGCTACACTCACTAGTCTGCTCATGTTTTCAGTGCTTGAATCTCATCTTCTTTACTCATATTGAAACAAATCTATCACTGAGGTCCACTGACTGCCTTGTGCACAATTCTTTGGAAACAAAGAACTCTTAAACCACAAAAAACTCTACAAATCTTTGAATTTTACTCTGTTTGGCAACTAAACTCTTCAAGTTTAGAAACTCTGAAAGTAAGGTGAATGCAAATGAACAAGCCATCAGCTCCTTATAGTAACCGTTCAAAGTACATAGCTCATGATTCTCAGAACATCAATTCTGTCTTTAATTCCACATACTGTGAACATAATTGAAAACCTAGCCGTAGTTTCCTGAGTGTGACAGGAAAATCAGATTTATAAAACTGAATCCTCAGAAAAACCTTATAAAATTCAAATGAGCTGACATGTCACCCTGGGATTGGCCCACTATCATACATCTCAGCTACCCTTTTTCTGCACAGTAATCAAAATTTGGAAATCTGATTGGCCGACGAATGATTCATACTGACATATTTAATAATGCCACCCTTTTACAGAAATTAGCATTATGCGACAAGGTGACTGCACTTATTTTCTCTGTCGCTGACCCGAATCCTTAACCCATGATTTATCTGGAGACATGGCGACTATAAAACTTCCTTACCTTTGCTAACCAGAGTCACCACTTGGCGATCATGTGACATAGGTTAATCGCTAGGTCATCCATGGTTATCACTAACCCATGTTGTTTTATGAGACTATGCGACTAACTGTTACTGTTAAGTTCGACAGTTATTTCTTAGTCGCCAAATGTTATTTTTCTTTTGCTAGACTGCGCGACTGCCCTTAGTCGGCTGATCGTTGAACGCAGATGCTGAATGCCTAAAAATTTCTAAGACATCGCGACAAAGGTATCCTGCCCTTAAATTCATTTGATGACTCTGCAACAACCATTAGCCACTGAGTCATGTGGAATTTCTTGCTTAGGCTCTTTTATTCTCAGACTTGGCGACTACCGTAAGATCTTTCAATGATTTCATCTTATGGCTATCACTTAATCGCCAAGTAACTTCTCACACCCTTAAAATATTTAGAGACCTTGCGACTAATATAAACCCCTAATTAGTCTCGTAGTCACTGAATAAACTTATACCTTTAGGCGATTACGCTAGAGTCCATTTACCTCCTGACACATGTCTTCTTTTGATTTGAAAGCTGAGTTATCTGGCGACAACCCGACTGTGTTTTATCCCAAATCGCTAAAGGTTAGTCGCATAGTCTTGTGGGCTTCAACTCAACTGGCATCTTTTCTAGAGACTACGTGACTAAAACTTTTGTGTCACACTTTACTTCAGACTTATTTAGCGATTATGCGACAAAAGGGAATTGCAGTGTCTCGTAATATTTTCTTAACAGCAGAAAATTTCTTGAGACCTCCCAACTCATCTATGGGCCCCTTAATATATTACTGTTCTATTTCAATGATTCTGTGATTACGTGACACAAAGTAAATTTTGAAGTCTGGGAAAGAAAAGGGAATATTCTTATGTTGCATGAGACAACGCGACAAAAGCTAATCTCAAAGTCGGGGATAAAAAGGAATATGTTGTCTTCAGTTATGCGACTAAGCGATTAGAAAACAACTCATGACTTAAGTGAGGCAAAAAGGTAACTGAGAAACGTAAGCAAACAACGCCTTAGTGTTTTTCTTCAAATTTGAACACTAAAAAAGAGATAGGGTTTCAAGACTTTTGAATATTTTCACAGGTTTAGGCTTGAAAACATGAAAACTTGGAGAGGGAAAACCACAAAACTAAGGGAAAGAAACCAAAACTTGGAATACAACTAATAGTGGCTCTGATGAGGATTGGCTAAACAAGGTTTATGAAAAAGAACCATAGAATCTCTGGTTGTAGACTACCACAAAAATGGAATCGAACACCAAAGGCAGGAGAGAAATATTTATAGAACTTACAAACAGGGAAAAGACTAAACATATAATACATATTTACTTGTGCACTGCAACGATTTTCATCTAAAAAAAGGTTTCAAAAATTTCCCATGCACAGGAAATTTAAAACCATCTCCCTCCATATCTTTCAACAAATATGAGTCTTTTCCAAAATGTTCTTAAATTATATAAGGCCCTAACCATAAAGTCTCAAATTTTTTATGCTTACCTCTGTCTTCTGCCCTTGCATTCCATTGGAGAACTAAGTCACCAGTCTGAAACTTTTTGTTAGTAGCCCTCTTGTCAAACAAATATTTCATTTTCTACTGTAACCCTATGTTCTCCCTCTGACTATCTCTTCTGGTTTCATCCAATTCTATCAACTGTATTATTCTATCTTGCATTGGATCAGAGATATCTAAGTGTTCTTCTTGTATAAAATGGTAAACAGGTAATAAATTATTCATTGGCAACCTTGCTGGTAAACCATATACCAATTCAAAAAGGGATTTACCAGTTGCCTTCTTGGTTGTGATTCTATCAGCCCAAAGGGCTAACCTCAACTTTGTGTGCCATGTTTTCTTATTTTGTTCCAGAGTCCTTTTTAGTATTTTCAATATGCTTTTGTTGCTAGAATCAGCTTGTCCATTAGCTTGTGGGTAATATGGGGATCAATATGATATTCTAATCCCATACCTTTCACAGAAGCTTGTCATTTCTTCTGATCTAAAACTCATAGCATTATCCATCACTAATTTACTAGACACACCAAACCTGGTTAAAATTTTATCCATGAGAAACTTAGTAACCACCTTGCTTGTTGCTCTCCTGGTAGGGATAGCCTCAATCCATTTAGTAAAGTAATCAGTGGCCACCAGTATCCAGCTATGTCTTGCACTATATTTCTCTTGAAATTCACCACTAAAATCAATCCTCCACATAGTAAAAGGAGCCTCAGTACTCAGTGGATTTAGCAATAGAGCACCTGCAAATTTTAATTTGTTGGAAAACCTCTGACATGGTTGACATTTTATAACTTGAACATATGTGTCTTTAAACAAGGTAGGCCAATAATATCCTGACCTCAAAATCTTATGAGCGGTGGTCCTAGCAAAAAAATGACCTCCACATTCCCCTTCATGCATCTCAGCCAAAACCCTCTTAGCTTGGAAATTGTCAAGGCACAACAACAATATACCATTCTTATCTCTCCAAAACAAATCTCCTTGGATCAAGATATACCTTTGAGTTTGTAACTTCAGACTTCTCTTTTGATTTTCAGATAAATGATCAGGGCACCTAGTATTTTTTAGAAAGAAAACAATATCAGCATAATATGGTTGCCTTTCTATACTAGTAATAGCTCGATCATGTGTCTCTGTTTGGTTTAGGTGCACTAAATCTAGATTCTCTTCTGTCATAAGTTTCACCAGACCTTGTCCTCTTATTAGTTTGGTGATACTGATCTCGTGATACTGATCTCAAGATTGAACTCTTGGATTATTGTAATCCATTTACATCTCTTACCAGTAACCTTTGACTATGTAAGGATATCTTTTACTGCTGAATGAGGAACATAGGCCTGCACCTTAGCACAAACCAAGTAAGGCCTAAAATATTTTACAGCCTTAACCAATGCATAAGCCTGCTTTTCCATTATTTCATAATTAAGTTCTGCAGCCTGCAAGGATCTACTATAAAAATCTATAGGATGTTCAAATCCTTGTTCATCCTTTTGAAGTAATATTGCAGCAATAGTATGAAATGAGGAAAATGAAAACAAAGAGAAAGGCCTAGTGTAATATGGAGATTTAAAAAATGGAGCCTATTGTAATGCCTCTTTAATTCTTTAAAATGCTTGCTGAGCTTCCTCATTCCAAACAAACTTAGTATCTTTTTTCAGCAATTTCACAATGGGCTTAACAATTTCTGCAAAATTGACTACAAATCTTCGGACAAAATTTATCTTTCCTAAAAAGGACTGAACACTTTTTAAATTTCTTGAAGCAATTACTGTTTGAATTGCTTCCACTCTCTCAGGGTCTATCCTTATCCCTTCTTTGGACACTATATGTCCCAACAACTTCCCCTCTTTGACTGCAAAATGACAGTTCTTAGGGTTCAATGAAACACCATATTCCAAAGCTTTGTTAAAAATTTTACCCAGGTGGTCACAATAATCAGAAGCCCTTTTGGAATATGCAGTCAAGTCATCCTAATAAATGACCATGAATAGATCTATAAAATCTTTGAAAACAACATCCATGGCCCTTTGAAAAGTTGCTTCTGCATTTATTAATTCGAAAGGCATTCTGATATAAACATATGTTCCCCAAGGAGTAGTAAATGCAGTTTTATACTGCTCTATTTCTTTGACTAAAACCTGTTTGTAACCTAAAAAACCATCCATCATGGACAATAATTCACAACTAGTAACCTTATGCAACATTGCTTCCATATTTGGTAGTGAATAGTTATCTTTTAATGAAGCAATATTGAGGTTTCTGAAATCAACACATAATCTGATGTCACCATTTTTCTCCCTAACTGGCACTAGATTTGATACCCATGTGGAATGTCCAATAGACTTGATTATCATAGCATCTTTGAGTTTCATCAAGTCTTGTTGCATCTTGGGAGCCAACAAGGGATTAATAGGTCTTTGTTTTTTCCTGAATGGCTTGACATCAGACTTCAAAGGAATTTTGTGTTGAAAAAGGTCTTCCCTATATGCTTTCAAGTCATCATACGACCAAGCAAAGACATGTTTGTATTTTCTTAAAAGATTAATCAGGTTTATTCTTACATGAGAATCCAAACTTTTCCAATATAAAGTGTTGGACGATTATTTTTAGATCCTAAGTTTATTTCTTCTAGATCCTCAACATTGGAATTGCTTAACTTGGATGTATCATTTTTCTGAGTTATAAACAATGCCTCAAGTTCAACCAAACCCCTAGGAATCTGATTAGAACTTAATTGGACAACCTCATTTCCAAAGATATAATCCTTTCCATCATCATGTTCTAATAAGGAACCACAATCAATACTTTGGTTCTCATAGTGATCTAAACATTGCATGAACCTTAAAATATCTTGATCATCCTAGAACACCTGCCAGTTGTATATGTTGTTTGGAACAACTGGTCTTTTTTTTAATTCAAGTATTGATACTCCATGTAAGGTCAAATCATCATTTTTCATGGCTACATTTGCTAGAAAATCAGCCATAATATTTTTTGACCTTTCTATCCAATTTATATTGAAAGCATCAAACATCTCAAGTTGATCCCAAATAGCATGTTTGTACATTTTCAATCTATCATTCTTCATAGAATATTTAGATCTGACTTATGCTACCACCAACTCAGAGTCACCATAGACCTTTAAACATTTTATACCATGTTTGGTAGCAATCTCAAGTCCTAAGAATAAAGCCTCATACTCTGCAGTATTGTTTGTACATTGAAATTCTAACAGAAATGAGTATTTAAAAGTTGTACCTGATGGAGATATTAATAATACTCCTGCACCTGATCCCTCTTTAGAGAAAGCACCATCAAAGTACATTTTCCATAGTCCATCTTCTTGCAAGATTGACTCTCTAATCAAAGGGTCAACTTCTTGATTTTTATATTCATCTCTTTGCATTCTAAAAT
>MU227578.1:2366649-2429472 GCA_018584345.1 Thuja plicata | reverse complement strand
CCAATGAGTCAAGGATTTTCATCCTTCTTCCTTTTGTTTTTTGGAGGGATAACCTAATGATTCACTCTCTAAAGAATCAACAAAGTGGACACTGTCCTGCTGACATAAGTCCTTGATGAGTTCAGCTCATATATTTTATTGACAAGTATGTTTAGAATAATTTTGATTGTTTTGAAAACTTAGATGATGATAGGTTATCAGACCCAGGTCTAGATCAGTGCTTATCCTTTGGGTTATAGAGTCAAAAGCTTGAAGTTTCACATAAACAAAACACTATAAGCTATGTTACAACCTACATGCAATTAGGATAAGTTGCCTTACAAATTATCTGATTACGTCTAAAATACTGTATCAAATCCTTAAATACTGATATGCTTCCTGAAACTACTCATAAAACTTAGTTCTTTACATGAAAGAAACTTGCAAGTAATTAGATAGTCACCTTGTAACCAAAATGCTTCAAAATTCCTTACAATCTCAAAAATAAAAAAGCATACACAGGAAATAAAGAGACAACAATAAAGAAGAGTAAAATTGTACCATATTTTATTTATGTAATCCTTCTTTCATACATAAGAAAAAGATTTGAAGCTTGAAAGAACACAGGCACAAATTTAGAAAGACTAATTCTTTACATTATATTTCATCCTCTTTTGAAAATACAACTCTCTTCTATATATATATAGGTCTTCAACCATCTTGGAATCCCTTTCAAAAGGATGCTAAAAGCTTCGGATGGTCTCAGAAAACCTAACCCTAAAACTAAAGAAGAGACAAAAAGAAAAGAGAGAGAAGAAGCGGTAGAATGACCAAGTCAAAAAGATAAAAACAAATATTCTTTGTTCTTCTCCCAATCTAGTGACTTGATTCTGATAGTATACATAGTAGATGGCAGTAGTTATGTCAATTCTGGATGGCCGCGCTTTTAGATTTACCTACTTTCTCCTTTTGCAATAACTATCCTCTTTATCTTCAATGGTGAGGTACCAAGTAGTCATCCTTACTCATCGTCCAAAATTTCTTCTTCTTCTGTTGGCTTCTTTCTCTTGGGTGTAGTCATCACTTCCCATGCTTTCACTTTGTCATTTGATGGCCACTTGAAGTCCTAAGTACTCTATATTTAGACTTTTTTCCTATCCCATCTCGCATCAGTGATATTCTTGATATCTACAAGAAACTTATTGATGTCAGTTTCTGCTTTGAAAGCTTCATCCAATATCTTATTGAGCCCTTCTACATCAATATCAGTTCTTGAAATAAATTCCTCACTACTAGGCATTTTGATGTCAAACTCACCCGTCCAGGCATCTAAGGCCTTCACTTGATCATCATCTCCTCTTAAGGAAGGTATAAATCTGTTAAAATCATCAGAAAAGAGGCTTAAGTTTACCTCAATTTGGTTCAATTTGCCCTTAAAGAATGAGAGAGCAATATTAACTCTTTTGATCTCATCTTCAACTTTAGTCACTATTTCTGGCAAATCTGATCTCAGGGATTGCAATGATGCTAGCTTCTCAAATAATTTCACCCTAGTAGACCACTTAGTAAAATAGGGGTTGAGGATAGCCAAATACCCCATTACCTCAGTGTGCAAAGCTGGCAATTTGTTATAGGTATTGAGTATAACATCAGCTTTATCTTTTAAGATATCATTTGTATGTTGTAGCACAACTTTCAATTCTCTTAAAGCAATTGCATTTCCTTTCTCTTCCTCAGCCTTTTCCTCAACCACCTCTTCAGACTTTGCTTTCTCTTCAATTTGTAGGGGTTGTGGTTGCATAGGTACATATATCACCTCAGGCTTTGTTTTCAATTATTCCATTAATTTCTTTATCATCTGATCCCGCTGATAAAGTTGCACTCGGCACATTTCTCTATCTATTGCCAATGCACTAGTCTCTTCCACCAATGTGCTGCACCTTTCAGACAATTGTTTAGGTTTGTCTTCATTCAAGTGAGCCCAATGTGTCATGATTTGGGATATCTCCAAATCCCCTGTATTTTGCATCGTCCATACCATTTGATTGCCCACCATATTCTCCTAAATAATCACCACTTGAGGCTTTTGATCTTTTGGGCACAGGCTCCACATTGCAAAGGCTTGAGACTTTGGGCTATACCCAAATCCTTTTATCACATTGCCTATCTGAACTTCACTAGCCATCTTGAGATCTGATTGTTTCCTTGTTTGATCAATTATAAAGGAAAATGTGAAATCCCAACCCTTAGCCAATAGTATTCGACTCCCTAGTACTAGTTTCCTGGCATCCTCTGGTGAAATATCCTCATTTTCAGGATCATAATTTTGCAAAGCCATCAATGCCTCATTAGTTATGGTCTCTTTATCATCAACTGTCAATTCTTCTCTTATTTTTTCTTTCTTATACCATCTTAGGAAGTCTTTAAACTCCTTAGCTTTCACAAAATTATCATCATTCTAAAATTCTTGTTGATAAATCAATCTCTCATCAATATAGGCCTTAAGGGGCATTTCAACCTCATCATCTAAATCAGGGTGCTGTCTATTACGTTCCCTAATTGCTTTCCTTAGGTTATGATCATATAACCTATTGCCAAGTACTAAGGCCTTAGCCTTATCTTTCTTCTTATTTTGCCCTTCAGTTGAAGGCTGACCTATCTCTAGTTTCTAACTCTTTGCAATAGGTTCTTCTATAGCATCTGGTTGGGTGACCATTGTCAAATCTACAATGTGTCCCTCTGCTCCCTACAACTATGGTATTTCAGCAATATCTTGCTGTGGTAGAGCACACATAGTAGGACATGCATAATAAATGTCACTAATACTATTGTATTCAGACTCTGAATGATCAGGTGTCTGAGCAACTTTCTTGTCAAGAACTGTATCAAGTTGTTCTATAAGCACATAATAGTTGTCTATCATGGCTTTAATCCTGTCAAAATATGGGAGATCAGGGTAAAAACCCTCAAAAGCCAACCCATTTCTCTTTATTTGCCTCTCAAGTTTTAACAACTCTTGAATCCTCAGTCTTCTTGTATGAATATCATCTTCATCTAAAATATTCCTTGTTGCATCTTCCTCTATGCATTCATAATGGACATTAGTATTGGGGATTGTAGGAGTATACAATCTTCTTACCCTTTCCATAAAACCTTCTGGGTCAATGTATCTATAAGGGGCTGCCCCCAATCTGTATCCTTCCAACCATTGACCCACTGCATTAATAGCACCCTTGCCAATTGTGAAGCTAAAAATCTTAAACTACTTAGGGGTCAAAGTCCCCTTCTTATGTGGTCTAAAATTCTCATTATCTATCAATAATAGTTGCCATATAAATTCCATTGCTGCCACTCTTGCTGGTACATAATATGGTAATAGATGAGGTGGATGAATACACCCATACACCCTGATGACAGTGTAATTCTCTTCCAAAAAGAAGTCACCCCAATTATGCTTTCCACCCCAGCCATCTGTATATTCACACGGCCTAAGCAGCTGTATAAGTTTTAGTGGGATTCTTGTTCTGCTGGTCCCCAAACTCTGTACTATTGGATACACAATCCAATTCTGAAAAGCACAATAATCACAATCCCCATAAGTGTAATTCCAAACCCTCACCCAAAATTGGATAGGATTTGGTCCTGCTTGGTAGAATCTCTGAGGGACTAGATTATTAACATCCATGATAACAAAATTGAAATGCAAAAGGAGATGCATAAGAATGGAGTAATGTAAAAACTTAAACTCCTTCTCCTTTGGGTTTTTCATTCTCTTCTGTGTTGCAATGAAACCCTCATGCATTTCATCTATGATGTGCTAAATATAATCATAACTAGTATTGGAGTGGACCTCTTGTAGGTCCAACACCATCATCAAAATCCCTGCATCAATCTTCTCTTCGTCACCATCTATCCCCAGCACTCTACACAAGGCATAGGAAACATATTTGATATAGAAGTGTAGATCCTTATAATAATATGGGCTGGTCCCAGACATAGGATCTAAATACTTTCTCACTTCCTTTAGCATATGTTTCAACAACTGGCTCCTAGCAATCCCAGGCTTTAGAGTATATCTCTGTTGCTGCTTCGTCATGTCAATTCTAGTAGACATGGTGCTGTATAAGCCGAAGGCTTGCATGAACAAATTTATATTCAATATTAATAAGGCAGTGCCATCATCCCTCCTGATGGTCTTGGACAAAACATCATAATGATTGGCTAGGTCTAAGAACAAGTCTACATCCACGAAGACATTAGGAACAATCAACCTGGCTAAACCATAGGTCCAAGGGTTTGACACTGGGATGGCCTTGTTGGAATTCTTATAAAAATAATTAAAAAGAGAAAAAATTGTTGTTCCTAGAGTAACAACATCTCGAACATCTCGATAGTCATCAATGAGCACATTTACATTAATCTTTTTATTCTGAGTCGAACCAGGAAGGAGACGGAGGAATTCATCTGAATAATTAACTTTTCCCTTGGCCTCATCTTCCATCCTCTCACTTTCACCGCTGGTTGAGGTTACACTCACTACTCTGCTCATGTTTTCAGTGCTTGAATCTCCTCTTCTTTACTGGTATTGAAACAAATCTATAACTGAGATCCACTGACTGCCTTGTGCACAATTCTTTGGAAACAAAGAACTCTTAAACCATAGAAAACTTTGCAAATCTTTGAATTTTACTCTGTTTGGCAACTAAAATCTTCAAGTTTAGAAACTCTGAAAGCAAGGTGAATGCAAATGAACAAGCCATCAACTCCTTATAGTAATTGTTCAAAGTACATAGCTCATGATTCTCAGAACATCAATTTTGTCTTTAATTCCACATACTGTGAACATAATTGAAAACCTAGCTGTAGTTTCCTGAGTGTGACAGGAAAATCAAATTTATAAAACTAAATCCTCGGAAAAACTTTATAAAATTCAAATGAGCTGACATGTCACCCTAGGATTGGCCCACTGTCATACATCTCAGGTACCCTTTTTCTGCACAGTAATCAAAATCTAAAAATCTGATTGGCCGACGAATGATTCATACTGACATATTTAATAATGCCACCCTTTTACAGAAATTAGCATTAACTGACAAGGCGACTGCACTTATTTTCTCTGTCACTAACCCCAATCCTTAACCTGTGATTTAACTAGAGACATGGCGACTATACAACTTCCTTACCTTTTCTAACTAGAGTCACCACTTGGCGATCATGCGACATAGGTTAATCAGTAGGTCGCACATGGTTATCACTAACCCATGTTGTTTTATGAGACTATGCGACTAACTATTAGTGTTAAGTTCTACAGTTATTTCTTAGTTGCCAAATGCTATTTTTCTTTTTCCAGACTGCGCGACTGCCCTTAGTCGACTGATCGCTGAATGCAGATGCTTAATGCCTAAAACTTTCTGAGGCATCATGCCCTTAAATTCATCTGACAACTCTGTGACAACCCTTAACCACTGAGTCGCGTTGACTTTCCTCCTTAGGCTCTTTTATTCTCAGACTTGGCGACTACCATAAGATCTTTCAATGATTTCATTTGACAGCTGTCGCTTAATCGCCAAGTAACTTCTCACACCCTTAAAATATTCAAAGACCTTGTGACTAATAGAAACCCCTAATTAGTCTCGTAGTCGCTAAATAAACTTATACCTTTAGGTGATTACGCTAGAGTCCATTTACCTTCTAACACATGTCTTCTTTTGATTTGAAAGCTGAGTTATCTGGCGACAACCCGACTGTGTTTTATCCCAAACCGCTAAAGGTTAGTTGCATAGTCTCATGGGCTTCAACTCAACTGGCATCTTTTCTAGAGACTACGCGACTAAAGCTTTTGTGTCACACTTTACTTCAGACTTAATTAGGGATTACGCGACAAAAGGGAATTGCAGTGTCTCATAATATTTCCTTAACTGCAGAAAAGTTCTTGCGACCTCCTGACTCATTTGTGGGCCCCTTAATATATTACTGTTCTATTTGAATGATTCTGTGATTATGTGACACAAAGTAAATCGCGATGTCTGGGAAAAAAAAGGGAATATTCTTATGTTGCATGAGACAACGCGACAAAAGCTAATCGCAAATTCAGGGATAAAAAGGAATATGCTATCTTTAGTTATGCAACTAAGTGATTAGAAAAGAACTCATGACTTAAGTGAGGAAAAAAGGTAACTGAGAAACATAAGCGAACAATGCCTTAGGGTTTTTATTCAAATTTGAACACTGAAAAAGAGCTAGGGTTTCAAGACTTTTGAATATTTTCACAGGTTTAGGCTTGAAAACATGAAAACTTGGAGAGGGAAAACCACAAAACTGAGGGAAAGAAACCAAAACCTGGAATACAACCAACAATTCAGTTCAGTTAAATGAATCTCTCAACCAATTATCTTTCGGGTACATGGATTGTGCTTCTTCAAGTTGAATCTTGACCGTTCTTTAGCTTTCAATCTCGATCGTCAATTTTAGAGAGATTTTCTATAAAATACGACCTTATTTCCTCACAAAGGACCAAAAATTTGATTCATTATTATTTTGCAGGTTTTCCAGTGCTTGGAGCATTTATCATTTTTGATATTTTAAGCATTTAGTTTTCATTAATTAGCATTGTCATTTTTAATTAATTTTTTTTCAAGCATTTAATTTCATAATCTAGAGCACACTTTATTTTGGGTTTTAAAATTATTCTAGCTCATATCTGATTTTGGGTTTAAAATTGATCCTAATTAGTCTTGGATTAACAAAAAAATGCATCTTGCATATCATATATCTTAATTAATCATTTAGTTGCAAATTCTTCATTTAGAACAAGTGTAGTCACTGGATTTTGCAATGACCTGATAGCAAAATCCAAACTCCTGCCTACTAGAAGGCAATGAGTAGATTTCAGCTAGGCTAGTTAGTTTGTATTTGATTTCATGTTTTGAATAGATTAGCCATGCAATGAGTCATTGAAGTGTGTGTAACATATAAACAAGCACAAATTCACATGCACAACATACACACACACACACACATGTATATGTATACATATATACATACATAAATATCACTAGTTCTTAATTTTTAAATAAAAACAATATTATGCATGCAGCAGGTGTGGCCTACTAAGAGGGTAACAAATCTCTTAGAAGGAGTGAAACATCCATAGAATGATTATGATTTCCCGTGATTGACAAAAATACTTCTAAATATTCTATTTAAGAAAATATTTTTATAAAATGAAAAAAAAACCTTAGTCATAATGTTGATACGACATTGAAAATTCTAGAAAACCCTTATTGTATATCTTTTATATATACCTATATACACTAAAAAATAAAATAATCTTGTAATAAATTTTTCAAAAAGCACAAAATAAAAATAAAAAGAACTATTTGTTAAAATACATGAATATGAATATGAAAAAATTAATCCTTCAAAATAAATAAATCAATGATTAGATAATATTCAAGCTAATATTTTTAACCCTCCATCCTCTTTTCCTCTCCATACCCAACCTAAAAATAAAATGAATGAAGAACAAATGATAACAAAACCCTTTTTATGTTGTTTCTATTGGAAAGATTGCTACAATGTAGACAATTGTTATTTTGTCATTGATGTCAAACCTTAACTGGTGAGACTATTGCTGTATGTTTAAGTACCTTATCCATTGATTGATGAAGATTTGAAAAGAATAGGATAACAAGAAGACCAAGGAAATGGTTGAGTTATGAGTATAAACTAGGGTACTTGATCATTTGGCACTTTGGCAAAGTGATACGTTGTTTATCTAGTACTGAAAATTCATTGGAAGGTCGATGCCGAGCAAAGTGAAAGGTGATGCCGAGAAAAGCAAAGATGATGCCGAGCGCCAATGAAATGCCGAGGGAGACAGTGAAATGATGAGCATCAGTATTTTGTTTATTGATGAGATTTGAGATCTATGTCTGACATGATTGATTTCATTGGGATATGCATTATTAATTAAGATTGGTCCATATTCATTTAATGCACGGGAAACCATTATTAGCACATGGATTCAATGGTTAATTAATGAATGTATCGGAGAAGTAAATTAAATGAAAAGATGGAAATATCCATTAGATCTGACCTAACCTAAGATCTATGATCTTGGTTAAGAAGAAAAAGATTTATTTGACCTAGATGAAGAGGTATAACATAAGCTACTATGGTTATTGTTACGGTATCCAAGTGGAATGCAAAGTGTTGCATGGATAATTGACTGATTGACAACACTTAAGCAGAGAAGGCTGAGCAGAGAAGCATAGAGTGATTGCTTGATGGATTTCCAAGCAGATCTAAAGTTTGAGATGAGAATGGAGGCCACTTAGTGAATTAGCATTAGAGTTGAAATTGGATCTGGATTTGCAAAGTAAGTTGTATGAATCAGATCACACCTACTGATTAATTTCTAGCCATTTAAAACAGTTCAAATCCTTTAACTAGGTTGACCTAATAGTCATTGTATAAATCCTTTGAACAAGGTGACATTCAGATTGGAATGTTCTAAGTCCTCTAACAAGGCCACTCCTAACAGGGTGATTAGATCCTTTAACCAGGTCATATTTGACAGTGTGTTTTGTAACCTTTAACAGGGTTGGCTCCTCACAAGGAATTACTTCAGAAGAGTAAAATTTTGGTAGCATGTTACTAGTGGTTTTTCCCATATTGGGTTTCCACATTAAATCATGGTGTCAAAATGTGTGAATGTTATTGTTGTGTTTTACTGTTAAGTTTCTACAAGCTTATTTCATTAGTACAGTAAACTACACACTTTTATTGTTTATTATTGCCAAGAAGATCTGAGTTGTTGAAGTTGATTTAAATTCTTATATGGGCACATCTAGACCTGAGGATAACTAATTCACCCCCCCTCTCAGTTATTCTAAATTCATATTAACAGTTTCAAAATTAAGCTTTTTTCATTTATACAAAGATCCAAGTGGATAGATTTATTTCCCATCCAAGGGATGATAATTCTTGTTCATTGCCATAAGGAGGGTATAGAAAATAGGGACCCAAGGCATTCCCAACTATCTAAGCCTCCTCATAGAACAAATTGGAAGCAACAACATAGAAAGGGAGAGAAGAAACAACATAACATTATATTATTTCATCAATCTTATTACATGCCGGGCAGTAAGGCCTTCCCAGTTTCAGCCATATACACTAAAATATTTACAAGGTAACCTTCATATGTGCGAGATCACAGACCTATGATCTAAATCTTTTAACACTATCTTCTATATCCCAAATTGATTCATCAAATTCCTTATGCCTAATCTAAGAACAAAAAACCAAATATATACAAGAGTCCACCAAAGAGGTCAGAACTCAGATCCTAAAGATCCATCATAAGAAACAAAAAAAATCTAGATTAAGGTCCACACATATCCCAATGGTACATCCCAACATTAATTACACTATAGAAATTAAATGTAGAAGTTGACTAGAAGATCCAACATAAAAACAATAACTGAGTAAGAAAGCCAATCAAGCACAGAGACCAGTTGGTGAAAACCTACCGAGTAGCCAAAACTACCAACACCTATCAGTAAAGAAAGATAGAAATAAGTAACCAAGCCCAAGGGGAGAAAAAACAAGTCTTCTACCAACTAAGAAAAATCAGTTACCGAGCACTTTACCAAGAAGCCTCCAACAAGCTACTTAACAAAAGAAAACATATTTTTTTGGTTGATTAGGATTGTCAAAGAACCAAAGATGCTCCTGGATCAGACACATGGGGTTAAAAGAAATAATTATCCAAATCATGTGTCAGGTCCAACCTAAATTAAATCCAACTCAAATTGAGAAATCAAAGATAAGTCCTCAATCGGTCTGCTCTTCCATTTTATGAGATACTCCATGTAATTCCTCCCTCTTGTACTTCTGCCAATTCTGTGTTTCAAAATCTGCTCAACTTCTTCCATCTGTTTCTTAGGATAATCACTTGGTACTGTCACTTCTTCATTTGGTTCATGATATTCATACAAATCTAAAATATTGAATATAGGTGATATATCCATGTCCTCAGGTAATTCTACTTCATATAAATTTTCACTGTCAAATATTCTCAATACATTGCAAGGACCAAATTTATTTATCTTCAATTTACCATATGTTGCAATAGGAAATATGTATTTCTTCAAATGAACCATAATTGCATCACCAAATTCAAAAGTCTTATGTCTTCTTGATCTATCTCCAGTATTCTTGTATTTCTGACTACTATGCTCCAACTTATGTTTTACATCTTCATGATATGTCTTCATAAACTCAACAAATTTCTCTCCTTCATCACTTTTTTTCTCTTCTCTAGTAATATATCTCAAGTCTGATATACCTCTAAGTTGTGTTCCATGAACAATCTCGAAAGGTGTCTTTCCCGTACTTCTATTCACTGAACTGCTATATGAGAATTTTTCTTGTGCTAACATCAAATCCCAATTACTCGGTTTTTCTCCAACTAAGCATCTCAACAGGTTACCCAAACTTCATTTTACAACCTCTATTCATCCATGAGAACTATATTTCAACTTGGTGTCCATCTTCTTCCAAACCACTTTCCAAAATAGCTAACAAACTTATTGTCTCTGCCAGAGATGTTTTTCTCCGATAATCCATGCAATCTGACAATCTCCTTAAAGAAAAGATCTATATGTATTGCATCTAATGTTTTCTTACATGGTATGAAATGTGTCATCGTAGAAAATCTATCCACAACAACAAATATGGAATCATTACCTCTTGTTTTCCTCAATAAGCCAAGAAAAAAATCCATGTTGATATCACTCCAAGGTTTCTCAGGAATAGAAATCAGTGTATACAAAACAATATTCTAACTTACTCCTTTTGAAACTTCACAAACTCCACAAATTTTCACAAATTTCTGAACATCCTTATACAACTGAGGCTAAAAATACCTTTCCTTAGGAAACTCAATGTCTTATCAATACCAAAATGGCCAGTCAAACCACTACTATGTTTTTCCTTGATCAAATCAGTTCTCACTGATCCTCTCGGTATACACAACTAAATACCTTTGAACAACATATATTCTTGAATGAAAGTCTTTATAGTTCTTTGGTTGATTTGGAATAAGTGCTCTGCACACTCCATTACTCAGAAAAATCAGGGTCATTTTCATATGAATTCTTCATGTCATCAAAACCAAGAACCTCAACTTTGATTTTAGTCAACAAAGATCTCCTTCTACTCAATGCATCAGAAACTCAGTTAGAAACTCCACTCTTATGCTTTATCACAAATGTGAAACTCTACAAATACTCTACCCATTTCATATGTCTCTGGTTCATCTTATTCTAACTAGCCAAGTACTGTAAAGCCTTATAATCAACATAAAGCACAAATTCACTTGGCATCAAATAATGTCTCCATTTCTTTAGAGCTTGAACAATAGCATAGAATTCTTGATCATAGGTAGAATATTTCCTTTTAGCATCATTTAGCTTTTCACTTAAAAAAGCAATAGGTTTACCATCTTGAGTCAACACAGCTCCTATTGCACTGCCACTTGCATCACATTCAACTTGAAATACCTTATTGAAATTAGGTAAGGCTAAAATAGGTAATTCAACAACCTTTTATTTCAAAGTCTCAAAAATCTTATCCTTTCCATGTGTCCGTTTGAATTCTCTTTTGTCTCCCCTCATTGTCTCAGTCATAGCATTGCAAATAGAATTGAATTTTTTGTAGAAACTTGCCAATCCAAAAATGATCTTACCTCAATAAAATTCTTAGGTGTAGTCCAACTAATTATAGCCTCAACTTTCTCAAGGTCCATCTTCAAACCATCATTTGAAATAAAAAAACCTAAATACACAAGTTCTTCTTTCATGTAGGAACACTTTTTCAAATTAATCACCAACTTTTCCTCTTTAAATATCTATAATAATTGTCTTATATGCATCAAATTCTCTTCTCTAATCCTACTGAATATCAAAATATGATCCAAGTATACAATCACACATTTATTCAAGAGTTTATTCAAAACCTGATTCATCAATCTCATAATGTACTCGGTGCATTAGTTAAACCAAAGGGCATAACTAACCACTCATACAAACCTTCTTTCATCTTGAAATTAGTCTTCCACTCATAACCTTCTCTGATTATGATATGATGATACCCACTCTTCAAATCAATTTCGGTAAAATATCTTGCTCCACTCAAACAATCCATTATATCATCCATCCTTGGTATAGGAAACCTATACTTAACTATGATCTTGTTGATTTCTCTCAAATCAGTGGCACACACCATACATTCTCCATTCTTCTTAGGTGTGAATATAGTTGGTACTGCACATGGACTCAAACTTTCTCTGATTAAACCCTTGTTCAACAACCCATGAACTTGTCAGTTGAGCTGTTCATTCTTAGTCAGTGTAAACTGATTTGGTGCCTTGTTATGAAAACTAACTATAGGAATTAGATCCATACAATGACTAATATCTCTCATTGGTGGAAAACCATCAGGTACATTATCTAAAATGATCTTCTTGTACTTGGTAAGCAATTTCTCAACCTCTATAGGAATTTTATCTTCTGTATTCTTACTCGGTTAGTTAGGAATCAAAGCATATCAACAATTACTTTCCAAACTTTGTCTGCAACTCTGCTGGTCCTGAAATTTTTTTTCCTTACAGGATCTTTCTTATCTTTCTCACTCCATAATATTCTTCTGATCATTAGATTTCCTTCCTTCTTAGGTTCATTTAGTGACTCTTCTTGCACCAATGCACTTCTTCTACTACCAACTTTCTTTCTTTTATGTGTACACTCAAAGGATCTATGTCCTTCACCACAATTGTAACAAGTTCCTTGGAACCCTCTTCTGCTATAACCACCTTGGGAGTAATTTCCTCTTCCTTGGTATGAACTTCCACCTCTCCAATCGGTCTTTCCCTTGTCTTGATTTTTCTTGTCTAGATCGGATCTACTATTTTCACCATGAGATCTACCTCTTCCTCTTTGCCTTTGTTCATATCTTTTGTTTAATTTATCCTTAGCTTTTAGGGAAAAATGATATGCCTCTTCAATGCTCTCCATCTTTAGCAATCTGATCTCATCTTGTATAGAAATTCCTAATACATTCATATATCTTTCTATTTTTTCCACTTCATCTTCAACATGTCCAGATCTGATGTCTAATCTATAAAATTCCTCAGTGTAATCTTTTACCAAGCTATCTTTCTAATTCAAACTTTGCATTCTCCTAACTAGGTTAATCTAGTAATCACAAGGTAGAAATGTTCCTTTCAATTTTTTTATCATCTTATCCCATACCTTGATCTTGTCTTTACCCTTCTTCTTTCTATCCAATTGCAGATGCTCCCACCACAAGGATGCGTGAACTTTCAACTTTGTGCTTACAATATTTACTTTCTTCTCCTTTGATGTACTTTCATACTCAAAGTATTTCTCCATTTCAGTTATCCATTCTATCAATACATCAGAATCCAACTTTACACTATACTAAGGAGGATTAAACTGAGGTGTGGACTTCAAACTTGTCAAAGCTCATAGGAATCTCTCTTCTTGCTTATCCATCACAAGTTTAGGTGCAACTTCTCCTCGCACTTCTTCAACTTCTTCATCACTAACATCTTCAATATCTCTTCCTCTACACTAGGCTATCTCAATAACTTCCAATCTTGCAGCAATTTGTCTTAGCATATCAACTAGACCTGGATCTACCTTTCCCTTCCCATGAACCATCTTGAAACCCTCTGCAATTGTAGGTCAGATCGTAATCTGCTACCCCACAAAAAATATCAACCAACTAGGGTTAGGGCTTACAAGAAGGAACCTAGATCTCACCTTCTCTTTGATACCACCTAACGCAATGAGGGTATAGACAACAAGTTCCCAAGGCACTCCTATCTATCCAAGCCTCCTCGCAGAACAACTCAGAAGCAACAACATAGAAAGGGAGAGAAGAAACAACATAAATTTATATTATTTCATAAAACTTATTACATGTCGGGCTATAAGACCTTCCCAATTTCGGCCATATACATTCAGATCTTTACAAGGTAATATTCATACATGTAAGGTCACAAACCTACAATCTGAATCTTCTAACACCATCTTCTATATCCCATATTGATTCCTCAAATTCATACTACCTAATCTAAGAAAAGAAAACCAAATATATACAAGAGTCCACCAAAGAGGTCGACACTTAGATCCTAAAGATCCAACATAGGAAACAACACTGACCTAGATTTAGGTCCACACATATCCCAACGGGAGATCCTGATATTAATTATGCTATGGAAATTAAATGTTGAAGTCAGCCACAAGATCCAACATCAAAACAAAAACTCAATAAGAAATCCAACTGACCACAGAGACCAGTCGGTGAAAAGCCACTAAGTGGCCAAAACTACTGATACCCTTTATTAAAGCAAGAAAGAAACAAGTAACCAATCCTAAGCGGAGAACAAACAAGTCTTCAACTGACCAAGAAAAATTAGTTACCGAACACTTTACCAAGCAGCCTTCAGCAAGCTACCAAACCAAAGAAAACATTTTTTTTGGTTGATCAAGTTTGCCAAAGAACCCAAGATGATCCTACATCATTCATTCTATTAAACTTAATTTAAAATAAAATTAATCTATTATTTTTAATTATATAGGCTTGATCTTGGTGGGTAGCATGAGTTTAGACACCCAAACATCAAGTCAATAGCCAATAATCTTAACACAATATTAGATTTCAAATTAATATTGATGTTAATTAGTAAATTATTTTTAAATCTCAATGAAAGAAAAAAGTGTCAAGTTATTTTCTTGAGATATTTTATTGATCCTTTTGAATTGAAATTAATTAATATTAAATTTTAAAATGCCAATCTCTTTAACTTAAATTAAAATAATGTGATTAATTTTTTTTCTTTTTTTTTTATATTAATCATGAGAAAAACAAGAGTGTTGTCTCTTACAAAATCATAATCTAAACATACAAAAACTTACAACACACTAAAAACATACCAACATTAAAATTGCTATCAAATGAAGATAACAAATAATTGACTAGACTGGTTGACTGTTCTTGCCGATATTATTAGTGTTTTCCTTAAATCTCTTCCTATACGTTGAATATTCTTAAGATATCATAGATGTAGGTAAATATGTCTATGTAGATACTTCCTAACTGATTGCACCGTCTAAATCTTCAATATTATTGTCCCTCATCAAATTTACCAATATTGTTTGTATTATCACTGATATAGGGAACACTTAGAAAAATCCTTATGCAGTCAACTTCATCACTGGTATATTAGATCTGACATGTGAAATATACTAGTTTCTAGTAATGACAACACTACAACATCCACTACATTATCTACTACATGATCATATTCCTCATATGCCAAAAATCTCCCCCTTTGGCATTGATGGAAATACTTGGGAAAAAATTGCTAAGTGTTTAACTATGAAAAAATGAAATCAATCAAGTATAGATATTCAAGAAAACCTAACTCCCCCTTAGGATTATTGACAAAATTATGCAATTTTATGGAACACATTGCACTACTATATCTATACTACTCCCCCTTACAAATACTTATCCAATTTTACCACTCTATACTAATCCCCCTTTGTCAACAATGAAAAAGGGATTACAAAACAACAAAAAAAATTTATTGACATTGAGAGTAAAAAATACCTACTAAAATCTACTAAATACATCACTAAAATTGGTCTTTAATACCTATAGATCATTCTCCCATATCTTCTTGAGGTTTTATATGATCATTATCTGAACGCATATCAAATAGGCTAATTCCTCCAATGCATCCAATGTGCTCATATCAAGTAGGGATAATACAACTTCTTCATCATTACCTCCTTGTTGTGAAATTTACAACTTTGGAATCAGTATACTTTGCAGCTCCAACAATATACCTATCCTATTCTCCTACTCATTTGTATGAGTCTTGATTTTATGATTGATGACACTTACTTGAGCTCCAAGACTTGTAGTATACTAGCTAATAGGAGAAAAAATTTCTATTAAAAACCTTAGCTCTTGTTGGGATTCACACCTTTTCCTATCTATATCTTCAACACTATGGAGAAATAAAAAATTGAGGTGAGAATCTTACCACCTTCTTTTCGAGATTCTTTTACCCTGTTAACACCAACTATCAATGATCTTCTATCAAGTGCAATGTGTTGGGATAAATTTTCTGATTTATTTTTCTCATAATCCTTTTCTACCCTTATTATTTCTTCATCTTCTAAAATTTTCATTTGATAACCTAGAGTTGTCACTAATTTACCCAATTGTTCAATAGGTGCATCCTTTTCATCATAGGTTACCTCAGGCACTAAATCTGACAATATATCTCTTCTAGACTATATTATTTGTGCCCCCTTCTTCGTGTGATCCCTTTTGACCTTAGACTTAATATACATATCAACATTTATCATTTTAGTATGGCTCATTGTAATCAAGTCTATTGGCCCTTGAATGAATAGCATGTCATCTTCATCCATCTCATCAAAATTTTTCTTAACAATAGACATAGAAAATGTTATCTTTTCTTTTTCCTTTTCTTTTTCCTTTTCTTTAGTTTTCTCCTTTTATTGCTATTTATTTTCCTATTCTCCTTTCATCTACACATCCTCAGTATGCAAGTGCTCTTGCTTATCCCTATCTTCATCTCCACCGGTTGCCTCTTCTATTGATACTTGTTGTTTCTCACCAGTAGGAACTTTGACTGAAGTATCACCAGTAATAACTTTGATATATTTCTTGTTCTATCTCTATGGTATTAGGAGAATCCACCTATTCATATGTTGTATCCTTAGTCTCATCTTGATCATTAATGAGTGTAATTTCATATTTTGTGACACTAACACCATCAATATTTCATCCTTCATTAGTTTGAGTAATCTTAGGTTCATCATCATATTTCTTCTTTTCATCTTCTTCTTTTTTCTCATCTTCCTCCTCTTCAAGAAGACCTAAGTGCTTCTTCAAAATTCTCTCTATCTCATCTTGAACTTATTGAGGTTCACCAATGAGTAACCTTTTCTTGGTCTTGAATGTCAGTCTAATTTTCTTAAGAGTCTCTTTGATTTCCTCGTTTGACATTTCCTGTTGTAATTGGGCTAAAAAATATTCTTCCAATTATTTATCTTTCTTAAATGTAGCACACATCCTAGCTTCAACCTTGTTGTATAGAGATATGGGGATATGTCCTTGCAACTCAATTAGAACTTTTCTTAGTTTATTCATTATGAATACAGTTGCATTCTCAATTTTCTTCTTCTCTTCTTTGTTGAATTTATCATAATACTTCTTAAAATCAACCAATACACCCAAATTTTTAACATTATCCCCTATTTTATCTATTGAAAAAAACTTACTCATATCCATTTTTTCAGACTTCATGGTTGGTGAACCAACTAACCTGGACTTCTTACCACATGGTCTTCTTCAAAATTTGTATCTTCTACTTCTGGTTCTTCAACTCTCTTAAAGATTTGAGCCTTCTCCTTCTTCCTTTTCTAGTGACTCATCTTGCTGCAATAGCCTCCTTTGCTTTTGTAGGCTCTGATTTTAAAGGATTTTTCTTATCCTTTATTGGTGCCTTTGCTGGAGGATCAATTTTCTCCCTCTTTATTATTTTTATTGTAGCACTTCTTGTTTGCCCACCGGTTGGGTCACTACCAGTTGTAGAATAGATAACTTCTACATCTTCATCTTCAGCTATTATTGTTGCTCTAGATGTTTCAGCCTTCTCTACAACATGTCTTTCTCTTGTATTTTCAATGGCTTCCCATGCAAAGCCTTTCTTTAGAGAAAATTTGTCTACTTCCTTTCTTATCCTTTTCTCTATCACCAGTTGGTTTAGTTTTCTATAAAATTCTATGCTCTTCTATTTATAGGTTTGAAACCTAGGAGTGTTAGGATTTATTGGCTTTAATTATAGATCCTATATATATAGTTATCATATCATATTATACCTCATAACCCATAGGCATGGCACATGAGGTCCTAGGTACTACTTCCTCCATTTGACGAGTATCTATGCCCACCATAAAACAAATGCCATCCTTATATCTTTCAATAATATGTGCAGGCATTCTTTCCCTTTGATGCAGTTTACTTTGAAAGTCCTTAAGTAACCCCAAAATTTCTCATTGAATTTATTACCCATTAGTCTAACATAGTTCCTCCACTAGACCACAACTAGTGTACCTTCTACCCAATTAATAGGACCAACACCAGGGAAGTAGTTTTGAAAGTAAAAGAATAGACCCATAAAAAAATTGACTGAACTTAAATGCTTTCCTTTATCATTTTTTTATCTTCTCCATGTTCTTATAGAACTAATCTCTCATCGTAGCACACAATTCATCTCAACATCTTCTTTCACCATAATGTATGTGATGTGTATTATAGCATCGGGCACACTATTGATCTTGCTAGAGTGATAGAATTTATAGCCAATTAACATGAATGCAAATCTCACATTTAGGTCAGGGATACCATTTATTGTCATCACTCTCTTATCCCACCTTGATTTGGTTAACTCTATGAATACATCTTGTGGGATTGACCTAAGTTGAGGTACTTCACTGATTTCATAGAAATCATTAATTGTGTGAATGGCCTCCTTAGTTAGCTTTGTGGACAATCAAGCCACATAAATTGGTTATGTACTCATCTCAACACATATCTGTCTAGCTCATCCTCAAAATCATCAAAGAAAATAATCGTGTGAGTGAAACCCTTATCTACAACTACTTGGTGTTCTTCCTTCAATACCAAATTGTTACACAACTTCATATATTGACTAAAAATGTGAGAAGAACCTAAATCTTCAAACTTATAGTGAATTTATGATCACATGTCTTTAACATAAAACACACTATAGGGAACACTAGATAGGGCACCCTTTGGATCATCTTCAATAAACTTAAATAGATGTTTCTTGAATTCAGGCCTTGGCCTTTCAGTATTCTCCACAATAATTGATGTATCCATCTTGCAAGCAACAAATTCAAGCTCACAAATTTGAATAAGTACCTTTTCAATCACCGCCTGATGAAACTTTCAAACCCTTGTTCCTTTCACATAAACACTATAAATTCTTCAATCGGTCACCTTGAATGCTCACAAACTGCTCAATCTTCACTTCTGTCCCTTTGTGTCTACTTTTTAATGTGTAGGTGTGCAATGAGACCTAAAACACCTTTTATCCACCTTCACACATAAGCATTAATTGCATCACCATTTGATAGAAAATAACATATACATTCAAAGATCTTGTTAGCGGTCAACCCAATCTTCATGAATTTAAACAAAAAATTATACCATACATCAAAACAACAAAAAAAATTAGATATAACTTATTTCACATGCATCTAGGGGGTCCAAAGATATATTCAACAATTATTTCTCCCCCTAAGCCAATGATAGCTTAGTTAGATAAAGATTTATCCACACTTGGTGAAAATATGGAATCCTCAAAAGGTTTGACTTCACTCTTCTTTACCCAAATCTTGTTCATATGATTCCTTGTCTCTTCCACTATTGAAATATTCTTTCCCTTTTGCTTGTATGATTGACTAACCACTTGGTTTACCATGTTGTTCCCTTCTCTAAAAAACCTTGCAATGTGTCCTCTCTTGTGAAAGTGAAAACATGTCATACCTTTTGATCTCTAAGGTCATGCATTGTCTCTACTTGTCATAAAAATGTAGTTGACAACCATATAACCATAGTTGTAACAATGTGAAAAAGTAATGTTGTGGGTCCACAACACACACCCCATTTTTTGGTCCTCTGACCATGGGGACCCCCCTTTTTTTGTGTCTTTTAGATTTCGATCTTGTCTTCCTCCTTGAGTCCTCGCCTGATCAGTCTCAGAAGAAAGGGTGTCAGCATGGTAAAAAAAGAAAACACCTCTTTTTTGGCCTTTTAGCCCTTTTGGCATTCTGGAGGACCATGGTACTCCGACGTACCAAAATGGCCAAAAGGCCAAAAGTCAGCCTTTTTTATGTTTCAGCCTCAAAAAACAATGAAAGGCCAAAGGTGTCTACCTCCTAAATTTTGGTGTTTCAGACCCCGAAACACCAAAAGTGTTGATGTAAGCCCCACGGGTTTACAAATTTCCAAAACGGTTCTAATCTGAGTCACTTCAACTTTTTCGACTCCAACTTCTTGAGAGCTTTGGACTTCACCATTTTTTCCCTCAATCCTTGAGACCGATCGCCCCTCATCTCCAAGCTCCATTGTGTTGTCCTCCCCTACTCCTAGCTCCTTCGAGGTAGGTTCTTTCTTTGTTGTCTTTGAGTTTTTTCCCTCTTCTTGGTTTAGTTTTAGGGTTTTTTCATTCTTGGTGCTTGTCCAGCCTAGGGTGTGCAAAATTCCATCTACCCTGGTCTCTTAGGGCCTTTTGGAACCTTCAATGTTTAGTAGGGAAGTCCCTCCTTGTTGGGTCGGGTCTTTTCTTTCTAGTTTTCTATGTTAGGGTTTTCATTTTCTTTTGGTCCTGACTTTTGTCATAGTTTTTTAGCCTCTAAAAGGCCAAAAACCAAGTTGGTTTGGGAGTCAAAGTGTCATTTCAAAGATTCAGCCTTTTTGGCCATTTTGATCTCCTAAAGGTCCGAAATGCTGACAAGTCTGAATCCCCAAAAGCGTTGTCCACCTTAGTAAGATCTTGGACTTTCAAAGTTCATAAACCTATTCGGATATTCAGTCTCCACAAAAACCTTCAGAATTTTGGATGTTGAAAAGTCTGATGAAGCTTGCTCTTCAATGGTGGATTTTCACACTTTCGGCCTTTTTGACCTCTAAAACCATTTTTGCACCCGAAACCCTGAAAGGGCCAAAAGTGCAAAAATCTACATTCCTATCTACTTAGAGATTTTTTCCTCTATTTTCTTAGATTAGTTATCTTTCTCCTTCAGATAAAATAATGATACTTGCATCTTTCACTGCAGAAATGCCTAAGAAAAAGACTGCGTCACCCATGAAGTACCTATACAAGGGGAACACTCCCCCTTCCAAAATTGGCAACAAGCACATTGAAATCACAGATACTGATATCGGGAATGTAGATTGGGATGAATTTCTGACAAGGTGTGCCCAACTAGTCCTGATATCAGAGGATTGTACCTCACTGGTATTAGCAAGATTGGTCAACACAGTAGCCCACCCAGTGGCTGTGACCTCACCTGAACTAATCATGACCTTAGCAAACCATTATGACTCTAACAATAGGGTGGTTCAGAATACAGAGGGCCAAGTAGTATTGGATATTAGGCTAGACGTCATAGTGGATGACTTCCACCTCCATAAAGGAATAGACAAGTTCTATGACTTTTTCATAAAGAAGGGAAACTTGCAGTTCATAAAAAAGGGGAAGAGGCTTATGAAATAGTCAATAACAATTACCTTGAGCAACCTCCCCCCAAAAATAAGCTAGACAAGATAGAATTAAGGAGGGGATACATGAAAGATGATATCAAGGAAGTCATAACAATGCTAAGCGGAGTATATGGATTACCACAATCCTCCCAAATGGAGAATTGTATGATTCTCCTGATAGAAAGACTTAGAGGCTGTAGGGCTAGGCTCCATTGAGGGACCATGATCAGTGACAAGTTGGATGAACAGTTGGTGGCAGTGAAAGATAACCCCAAGTTTTATATGAGTACCTAGGTGGTGTACCTATTGGCAGCATGGGTGGACTACCTAGGACTCATCAAGAGGGGAAACCTAAATGATCCCAATGCATGGCCTCACATCATATACCCCCAACTACAAAAAAAAGGAAAAAATGTCAGAGGATAGCCAAAAATATAGGATAGTCAATGATGCCTTCATTTTTGCAATCATCCATTCCATTGAGGGTGATTTTGCAAAAAGGATGTTAGAAGAAGAAGCTGCCAAAGTAAGGGCCATAGAGGCATATTATATACAATTCAAAACCTTCACTTATATTTGGATAGTGGGATCAACTTTGAGACCAAAGAATTTTCCCAGGTATCCATCCAAATCGATAATCATTTTGGAGATGGTGAGGAAACTCGTAGATGCATATGAACACATAAACCACAAGAAGAAGCATTGTTGGGATTTTCCCATCTCACTGGGACCATATACCCTACAGGATATGAAGGTTTGTAAATATTTGGCCTTTGAATGGGACGATTGTCCCCTATAGGTTTACAAGATAGTGCGACCTTGTTTTGACCCTATAGGCACTTACAACCACATTATTGGCAAGTTCTACATTCACGAACCACACTTGGAGGATCACTGGTTGAACTGTATAGATGATCATGAGGTCAGGATCTAGGATTATTGTAGAATGACTCTTACCTTGGAAAAGGAAGTCATAAAGACTAATATTCTCCCAAAATTTTGGGAGTATGATTCAGATGAGGTCTTGGAGGCCATTTATAAAGGTGACAAGATATATGGTAGGCCCATCATGAATGCAGAGGTTGATAAGGATGAAAATGACAAAATTGATTTTCGGGCAAGGCATGTGGTGAGAACAATAGGGGAATGGATTAAGAGGTCCTACAAGATGATCCCAATACCTATAAAAATATTGATGTATCCACCCAAGAAGGCACATAAACAATGTGGAGAGAAAAGTACAGTGCCAAAATAAAAGAAGTCACCACCATAGAAGCCAAGCATGGTATATGGCCATGAACATGTAGTGGAGTATGGGTTAAACCCAAGGCCCTAGGCTCCTAAGACAAGAATGAATGGGAAAAAATATCCTCCCATAGGGCTAGCACAGGTTTCACTGGATGAAGGATCCTCCACTTCTGGACAATCTTCTCCTGCCACCAGAAAGGGAAAGAATACATTTAAGAGGAAGAAATCTTATGTGCCTCTACAATTAGAAAATATACAGGAGGAACCACAAGAAGAGGAAGAGGGAGAGGTCCCTCTAGTAAAAAGGAAAAGGTCTCAGAAAAGGATAGAAAAGGAGACTAGTAGGAAACACCAAGAGGATCCTAAAGAGAAAGATAATCCCTTGGATTCTTTGGGAATGAATGAGTTCTGGATGTCAGACTTTGAGGGTCTGGAAGGTTTCTCAGACCCAGGCTAGGACACACCAGGTTATGCAACCGGGTATAAGGCATGTGGTCCTTCTCTTTTTCAACCATAGGTAACCTTGACTCCACCTCCCACTCAATTTACCAATCTAAAGTCAAATATACCTATGGTGGGAGAAATCTCTAAAGAAGATCAAGGGCTCGAGAACCAAGAGTCCCCAATTACCCAAGAGGTGACTAGAAATAAGCCCACAATAGAAACCATTATTGTTACAACACCCCCTCACATTCCTGCTCCACCAACTACTCTTCCACCTCTTATTTCTACCACACCACCATTTCTCTTGACTCCAACTACTCTTCCACTTCTAATTCTAAATCTCCCAACACCTACTCCACCATCATCAAGCCCTATGCCTTGCCACATCCCAACCCCTAGAGGATCAGTAACCATAGAGGTTGTGTCACCTTTCAAACCCACATTAAATTTCATGGTTGGTCTCAATACTGAAGGGTTGGTTAGCTCCTTAGGAGATGAAGACAAAGGCCATGAAAAAAAAGATGAGGAAATGGAAGAAGAAGATAAGGAAGAAGGGGAAAGGGAAAAGGAAGAAGGACACCAAGGAGAAATGAATGAAGGGGAAAAGAGACAAGAGCAAGAAGGGCCAAAAAAGAGGTGGCTCTAGGGTCCCAAAATTTGGATTCAGTTCTTTAGGTTACCCCATATGAGCCGGTCACCACATCTAGTAAGCCTACATGGTTTACTAATGAAATCCAGTTAAGGAGAAGAAATTATATAGATGAGGATGAAGGGGAAAATATAGATATAGCATCCTTAGGGAAAGATTTTCATCAGAAAAAGATCATATTACTAGCACGGACAATGTCCTATGTCACTCAAGACACTAGGGGGCACTGGAAGGCATAGGTTGCAGTCCCATCGACCATCACCTCTCAAACACAAGTAACTCTGGAAGACTATACATTTGAGGAGGTAGATTTGGGGGAACCCACCAGGGAAGGGAGCAAGACACTAGCAGCCTTAGGGATTAAACATGCTCTGGGTTTCATGAGTAAGGATGAGGAGACCATAAAAAACTTAATAGAACCAAATGAAGCCTTGAAGAAGTTCATTCACAAAATGGTTGGTCCTATCAACCCCAACTGCCCAGAAGCCTCATTACAGGCAGTGTTAGAAAAGAGAAACACCCTAGACCTACTCGCAGGGTTAACACCATGCTTCATCAAAGAAAGTGTAGATTGGAAGTAAGATTTTGAGCAGTACAGGGAGAGTGCCATCAAATAGGTATTCAAACCTTATAGGGTTATTCTAATAGAAGCTACAAATTTTATTGATTTGATGAAAAATGAGGGTGGCTTGGAGTTTGAGACAAGAAAATGGTGAGCTACCCTCCAAGATTTGTAGATCATTGAGAAACAACGCTTCCAAATTATGGTAAAGATATATGAGGGTGAGGAGATAGACCAATTTAAGACTTGGATCAAGCACGTAATCAAGATAATTAGAATTTATGAAAAATGCCAAGCCTCCATATTGGAGAAGCAGAAAGAAGTCTTGGAATGGGTGGAGGAAATATATATTCTCTTCACAGGGATCGACCTTGATTTGTGTCAGAATGAAGCTAAGAATATCTTATGGCCATCTAAAGAAGTTGTCCAACAATTCAAAGACATTATGGAAAGCGTAGAGACCAAGGAAGCCTTGCAGCAATTATTTTATTCAAAAGAAGAGATGTCAAAGATGACAAAAAATGAAGAGGAGATCCATTTCTTTTCTTCCAACCTAACTATCTTCAAAGAAAATCAAGAATAAAAGTTCAACAAGGTAAAAAGAAAGAAGATAAACTACAAGGAAGTTCAAGAGGTCATATAGAGGCTCCGGGCTGCACACACAAAAGTATTCCCAAACTAACCCCTTGGAACACTGAGCATTTTGAAGAAGCAATCTCCAACACTCAATAGAATTCCCTAAGGCAATTTTTGATATTTTAGCCTTTCAACACCTTCAGGACATGCAAGTTCCAGTCTTTCGGTCTTTCGACCCCGCAAGCAAGACAAATTTTTGGCCTTTCGACCTTCCAAGTTTTCGGCCTTTCGGCCTTCCAAAATCTTCAGCCTTTCAGCCCTCCAAGTTTTTTGGCCTTTTGGCCTTCCAAATGTTTTGAAATTTTTGGATTTCAACAAGTCCAAACTTCAAACCATAATTTTTTTGTTTAACACTTAAGAAGTTTTGGAGCATTAAAATTTTCAGACTTGAGGTCAGGGTCTGAAAATCTAGGTGTTTCCAGCGAGATCACATTTTTGCACACCAGTTGAACTCTGAATCAGATTGATGGTTAACTTGAGTTCTTTTTGAAGGGAATAAGGGTCTCTTACAAGTCTCCACCACTAAAAGAGCCTCTAGATGAAGAATCCAAGGAAAAATCCAAGAATTGAGAAGAAGACTCCAAGTTCTCAGAAGAAACCCTCCTTTTCTCTTTCTCTTCTGAGCGAGTTTGACCCTTCTTGCATGGGAAAGCTGATTGTAAATGGATTTAAGAATCTATGAAAGATTTATAGTATCAGTTAGCAGTAGTTTCCCTTCAACAAAGTTCTAGTTTCAATTTATGTTTATTAATTTAGGTTTTCTGATGCCCTAATTTTGGCATTCAGAGTTGTAGATCCAAAACTCTATATATTGTAATAAAAAATCAATGTAAAAGGTCAAATTTTGAATACAATAAAAATCTACATTTGGTGCTTCATTCATGGTGTGTGAATTGCTGCTACCTATGCAAAATTATTGGATGTATGCTTGTATTATTCATTATTTTCCAAGAGCCTCTTGTTTATTGTGCTTTGGATTCATGTTCCTTTTAGTTGGAGTTTGTTGTTTCTTATTTACCTTGGTGTGACAAATGTGTGGAAGAGATCATCTTTGGGATTTATGATAAATCCATCTTGTGGGTGTGTACACCTTGGTGGCTTTGTGATTTGATAGATTTTAAATATCTTGCACGAGTGAATTCATCTTCTCTCCAAATGCTTGCATCCATGGGGTATTGAATTGCAACTTGGTCTGATTTATGCTTCGTGGGTTTGTTCCAAATCTCTTCACCATTAAATTTGCAAGGAAGGATTTACAATGGTTTATGTCCATAGGATTTCATTTTCAGCACTTTATTTTATTCCTCATTACTTTAATCTCTTCAAATTATGTCTTTAATTATGAAAATCCACATCTTGAAAATACAAAATTGCATTTTGTTTACAACACCCATATTTGTTAAAACAAAAAATACCAAAAAAGAACTAAAGTGTTTTGTTTTTTGATGTCTTGAACATACCAGAAAGGGCCTCCTTGTGAACAATCACATTTATCTTTAACTGAGTAACCAAGTAGGTTGTGACCCAACCCCAGAGAACCTTGGGAATAACTTTGTAATTCTTTCAAAAGAGAAAATTGAATCTCAAGACCCTAGCAAGTTGGCTTGTGTCAAAAAAATGCTCAATAGAAGTGGTGCTAGAAGGAGGGTGAAAAGACTCAAAAGCTAGATAACATTGGATCTTTCTCTCTAGAGAGATTCAAGCAAGTGCTTAGATCATCCCTGAAGAGAGGCAAGTTCCTTGAACTCACCCACCATCGTAGAGCTTGCAACAACAAAGGAAAGACCAAAGAGAAATCTTGTCACCACCTTGCTGAGTCTCAGAATTCTCTTGGACATCAATCACATATTGCTGCCCCAACTATCATAACAGCCATAGACCAAAATCAGAATGTGCAAAATTAGAATTTGCAACAACCATGTCTGATGGCCCTTTTTGTGAACACAACCATCTCACCTTTAAATTTTGTTGGGAAGCTCCATGAGTTACCCAAAAATCCAGAGAAGTTTTGCACCCGGTTCATATATGGAAAATCAAGGATAGTAGAATAACACATCCATACCTTCAAGGAAATTTGTAACCGTAAATAGATCACCCACCAAGATGTTGTTTTTTGTCTATTCCCATACACTTTGGGAGATTTTGCATACAATTGGTACCTGAACTTACCATGAGGGTCTATCTTTGCATGGAATGAATTTGAAACCAAATTCCTCAATCAATTCAAGTTGTATGTGGATCTCGCCACAACACATCACCAGTTCATCACAATGAGGAAAGATCCTAAGGAACCCATCACTATGTTCAGTCATCATTTTCACAAAATACATCAAAATATGGAAGCTCCTTACACCATACTGGATGAGGATATCATACAAGTTTACTTGAAGGCTTTGGATCCTTTCACCTCAATATTTCTGACGAGACTTCCCCCAATGGATAGAGACATAATGAAAAATGTGTACAACGAAGATGTCACCTTCACCTAGTAGATGGACCCACAAGAAGGAAACTATGCAGCCACACCCATAATGAGTAATCTTTCTATCCCACATCTATTTGCAGAAAATAATCTAGCCTCGGCCACTCACATGCCTATGCTAAACCCTGTTCCAGCACAACCATGTGCATCCCTACCCCCATATATCACTTACCTAGGTTAGGAAGCTCATAAAACAATGCTTGTAGAGTAGAGGGTTATACCCCAAGCTGAGTCTGATATCCTCATGGCCTCTAAGCTAGATACTGTGAAGAAAAATTTGTCATAGCTCACCAACGAGCTGACTAGGATGAAGTTAAATCCATCTCAAAACCAGGGTGGATACCAACTGACATCTGTTGGTTTGAATACATACCCCCATAATCCAAATTGAGGCTTCAATACATACAACAACAATAGTACATAAGAGAAGCAGTTTGGGAAACAAAGGCCAAGCCAGCCATGGAACACTAGACCCAATAATGGCAACATCCTAGTAGACAATGCCAATGCCTATGAGGCTTTAGAGGCTAATTTTGTCGGGGCTCCAAATTCATACCAAGGCAATGATGGATATGGGAATAACTCCTGTGATCATTACATCCAAAATACAAAGGAACCCTCAGTGCAATTTAATGCTATGGTGTTCGATTCCTATGAGTCTAGAAAGAAGGAAGGCTCAGATTCTTTTACAGGAGAAGATGAGTTTGTGTTTCCCTTCTAGAGAGAGAATGAGCCTGAGTATTTTGAAGTACATGCCTTCTAGAATGATCAATGAAACTCATACAACCTTTGAAGTAGAAAAGAACCCCTCATCGATGGTATCCCCCCAAGAAAACAACCAACCCCACTAGATCCTTAGGCTAGTAACAATCTTATGCCTCCTAAGGGCCCGAATGGTCCCACACCCCCTACAACAAGTACATATGCTGGCTACAGAGGTGTGGACTGGTCAAGTGATAAATATAGTGTAGTTGATGAACTGAATAAAACTAAATTGAATATATCTATGTTTGAATTACTGCAAGGCTTCCCATCTTAGAAAGAGGCCCTTCTAAGATCTCTGGACCACTCAAAACTTGGGGCATCAACCAATAGTATAAGGACACCTACATCTAGTATCAACACATCTGAGGCTTTCCCCGCAATGTTCAAAGATAAGATGGAGGTCTCACCATTCTTACTCAGTTTATGGATGTTTGGAAAGAACCTATACAATTTCCTGATTGATTCAGGAGCTTTGTACAATGTCATGCCCCTATCAATTTTCCAGAAGTTAGGGATGGTGCCCCAATTAACAAATTGGGTGGTCATACAATTGGATAAAATCAAGGTCAAGGTGATTGGTGTGCTCAAAGATGTACACATTCAATTGGTTGCAGATCCATGAATATAAGAATGCATTGATGTGCATATAGTGGAAATACCTTAAACTTATGGGATGCTGCTAAGTCGAGAATGGACCAAGTGCTTGAGAGGCTAGCTTTCCATAGATTTCACCCAGTTTTGGCTACCATGGAGAGGTTTGAACAACCAAATCAAGATATATTCAAAGCCTAAACTAAAAAGAATGATCACTGAGTACAATGCCCCAAATGAAGTTCTATTCACCCAAACTGATCTAGGCACTTATTGGATGGATGATGTCTTCATTTTTTAGATACAAAAAGGTGAAGAGTCAAACCACAGTCCCATCCAAGGTCTCCTAGAGATAAATATTGGTGATGATATTTTCCAGAGTTTCAACAACAACACGACAACTAGTTTACGACATCTAGTCCAAGATGCAGACCCCAATATCTTGTTACTACCAAGATATTACCAAATCCATCAATCTAGCCACTCAAATTTCACATGCCCCAATTCCCAAGAATCACTTTCATGAGTGTTGGCTCGGATCACCTTACCAAGTAAGTTGTTAGGAACACTGGCGGTAAAAGAGGGTATCCCTAGAATAGAAGACAAGAGTAACACCCCGTCAGAGTGGTGTAGGGGCACCCTAAATGAACCAAGTATTTATATGGAACCTAGGTGTTCCCTAAAGGTCCTAAGAGGCCTTTAGTGATGTTAAGACATTGGGTTAATCACTGGACCACTTTGTAAGGCCATAGTTCCAAGTTTGGCACCTTATGGGCCCTTGGTCAACTATTGGTCATTAATGGTCCAAAACCCTAGGAATAGTTTGTTTTTATGTTTTTCATGTTCAGATCCACTAGGGATCACAAAAATAACATTGTGACCAAGTTTAGTCATCAGATTTGCAAAATTGCAAAATATGTAAAAGTTGCTCAAAAGTTGTCAAGCAAATTTTGAGCAAACTTGACAATTTTTTAAAAAACAACTCCCAAATGGTCAATTAGTTCAAATATGTTATGTAACCATTGGTATTTCCTACAAAATCCCTTTGAGGAGGGTGGTAGGCTAATCACGTAATTTGGCATTTGAAATCAATAAAAACATAACCATTTCTCTGCAAATCCTGAGAACAGTTGAACTGTACGGATTGGTACGAATAAGAGGGCATGAAAATATAACACCAGGATTTTTTCTTATGAGCCTTCTCCCATTTTATTTTGGTTTCATGTGTTGATCAATCCTATTTTAAAATTTATTAAATTTTCAATTCTCCTGCCTGGTTTGTAGGCCCTAATTCAGGGTTTCTAAGAAAATTGAGTGTATTTCCTCTTTCCACCATGGGAATTCAATGACCCTTGGTGGAAAGATTTTATATAGGATTCTCTTTAATATTCTGCAAGATAGGTTCTCCAAAATACAAGGAGATGGGGTTAAAATGATGCCCTAGGTGTATATCCTTATGTATGCACCAATCTAGAATTAGGACAACAATCATAACTCTTGTTTGGGGATTAATAAGAGGCTCTAAATCAGAGGAGGAGACCCTTTTACACATCCTCACATGATCCAATCATCATTTTTGAATTTGGATGCAATCTAAAGTCACTTGTAGTGTAAGTGGAGGCCTAATTAGCCCTAATTACATAAGCAATTTTGTGTGTCATCCTATCTCTTTCTCATTTCCATGTTCTAGGGTTTGATTCCAAAGTCCTAGGCCATAAAGGGTGTCTAAATCCCTAATTAGTTAAGGGGTTTATGTGCAATAATCTCATTTGAGATCAATTTTTCTTCAGAAAAAGGCTACAAGCCTAGTAATGATTTTGTGAAGCAACCATGTCCTATGGGTTGCAATTGAGTGAAAGAACCATTGGAACTATATGATAGGGACCTAAATAGACCACACCTATGAGAATAGGTCACCCTTGGTCCTATAAGTCACTTTGGGGATGTTTTTGAGAGCTTGAGTCAAGTGCTTGTGAAGCCACTCTTGGTGGTTGGTGTTATAGGATTGGTGAAACCTAGTTATTAGGTTTCCTTTGGGGTTTTAGGGTTGTGATAACCTTAACCAAATCCTTTCCCACACTTGTGATAAGTGTGAAGCACTTTGGCCTTAGACAATTGGAGTTTTGGGGTGCATTGCCCTATTTGAGTCACCTAGAGGCTTCTTATTTCCCACTTTGGATCAAGTGGTATCAGAGCTATGTCTACTCCTAAGGATGAAGATATCCCTTCAAGGGTTACAAACATTGAATTAGCAAATATGGTGAGAGAACAAAGGGAAGCAAATGCAACCTTGACAAGAAGACTTCAAGAGTTGGAGAACAAGGTAGAGAGGGGTAAAGGAGACACTTCTGGTGGTGAAGAAGGGATTGATTTAGATGATGACACCCCTAATTAGGATTTGAACATTCCTACAGACTAGAGACCCTTTCTAGATGCCTTAAAATCTATGGGGAGAAGAACCATGGAGGAGAAGTTGGATTTACCAACTTTTAGTGGAAAAATGAATGCATATTTGGCCTTGAATTGGATAGAGGCCCTAACAAGTTTCTTTGAGTGTGAGGACATCCCTGAGAAGTAGAGAGTGAAGATAGAAAGATCCAAGTTAAAGGGAGCATCCCTAACTTGGTGGAACTTCATCCAAATAGAGAGGGTGAAGAATGGGAAGAGTATGATCTCTTCATGGAACAAAATGATTGCATTGGTCAGAGAGACCTATGTGCCTGAAGACTATGGGGTACAAATCCATAGGAGAAAGAAAATACTAAAGCAAAAGGATATGGATGTGGGCTCATACACCAAGTATTTCCTAAAGTTATGTGTGAAGACAAATGTGGCAGAAGATGAAGAAGAAAAATTAGCAAGATATATGAATGGTTTTAAGGTATCCATTCAAGAGGAACCTATCCTACATTGCCCTACCATAGTAAACAAGTGCTATCAAATGGAATTCAAGGTAGAAGATAAGTAGAAGAGAAAATAGGAATTTAGAAATGGGAAGAGCAATGAAAGTGGGAAGAACTTTAGAGGAAGAGGAACCTCTTGAAATAGAGGACAATATAGTGGTAATAGCAGTAGGACCCCTGACCAAGGAGACAAATAAAATAGTGATACAAAATTTAGAGGTAACTATAGAGGGAGAAGACCCTTCAATAGAGGGAGAAAAAACAATGGAAGAGGAAATTCACCCCTAAGGTGTTTCTATTTCAATCAATTGGGACATCATGCAGGAAGGTGCCCTAAGAAGAGAAACAATAACAATCAAGGAGAAAGAAGAGCACAACTCATTCAAGAGGAAAAGCAAGAAGACATTGAAAATGCAAGGGACTTAGAACTAGAGGAAGGAGCATGTTTGATGATGAGACAAGTATTCCTTCAAGTTCCACAAAGCCAAGAACCTCCTCAAAGAAAGAATCTCTTTCGGACAAAGATCAAATGCAATGGGAAGGTATGTAATTTACTTATAGATTCTGGCTCAACTAAAAATTTAGTATCTTTTGAAATGGTATAGAAGTTAAACCTACCTAAGAAGCCCCATCCTTTTCCTTATCATGTCTCTTGGATAACAAAGGGTCAACAAACCTTAGTGACTAAACAAGCATGGATAGAGTTTTCTATAGCATACTTTAAAGATAAATTTCTTTGTGATGATTTTGAGATGGATGCCTCCCACATCCTTCTAGGAAGACCTTGGCAGTATGATGTAGATGCCACACACCATTGTAGGAAAAATACCTACTCTATCACCAAATATGGGAAAACATTCACTATGAAGCCCCTGCCAGATAACAAAATTGAGAAGGAACCCACTATCATAACCATGGGTGAAAAAGAAATGTTAAAAGTTTTAAAAGAACCTGAGACTGAATCTTTTGTCCTAATATCCAAGCCTAAGGATAGTATAAGGTCTTATAATGATGATCCTATACTAGATGAAGTGAAATAATTGCTTACAAAATATAGTGATGTCATTGTTAGTGATCTACCCAAAACCCTCCCTCCCTTAAGAGATATCAGTCACCAAATAGACTTGATACTTGGTTCCTCCTTGACTAAAAAGGCCCCATACAAAATGACACCAGTTCAGCATGTAGAGATTGCAAGGAAAGTCAATGAATTGTTAGAGAAGGGACTAATTCAAAAGAGTCTCAGTCCATGTGTTTTCCCATCATTTTTAGGTCCTAAAAAGGATGGAAAGTGGAGATTGTGTACTAACACTAGAGCCATAAAAAAAATAACTATAAGATACAAGTTTCCAATTCCAAGAATGGAAGATCTATTAGACCAATTAGGCATTTCTTTTTTATTTTACAAAGATTGATTTAAAATTTGGCTATCACCAAATTAGGATAAATCTAGGTGATGAATGGAAGACATCATTTAAGACAACTGAGGGATTGTTTGAGTGGCTTGTTATGCCATTTGGCTTTAGTAATGCTCCTAGTACATTCATGAGACTCATGAATGAGGTCTTCATTGATTTTATTTGCAAGTTTTTGGTCATATATTTGGTTGACATTCTAATTTATAGTCATAGCAAAGAGGAACATCTTGATCATGTTGAGTAAGTTTTGAAGAGACTCTATCAGCACAAGATAGTGATTAAATTTGAAAAGTGTATGTTCATGAAGAAGGAACTTGTCTTTTTAGGATTTGTCATCTCCCAAGGTATCCTCAAAATGTATCTAGAGAAGGTTGCATCAATAGTCAACTGGCCTCCACCAAAGCACCAAGGTGATGTTAGAAGTTTTCATGGTTTAGCATTTTTTTATAGAAATTTTATTAAGAATTTTAGCCATGTGTGTGCTCCTATGTTGGGCACAATAAGGATGGAAAGAAGACTAGATTTGAATGGACTAAAGAAGCTATAGATGCATTCCAATATCTCAAGAATATAGTGGCACAATATCCAATCCTAGTGCTCTTGGACTTCAACAAGGTATTCACAGTTGAAACAGATGCAAGCAACTTGGCTATAGGTGTTGTCTTGAGCCAAGAAGGTAAGGCTATAGAATTTTTCTCAGAAAAATTGAATGATGCAAAGAAGAGGTATTTGACTTATGATTTAGAACTTTATGCAATGGTACAAGCCCTAAAAAAGTGGAGACACTACTTAATCCCTAAAGAATTCATTGTTTATACTAATAACCATGCACTAAGTTTTCTAAACAGTCGGGAGAAGCTTGGAGTCAAACACATCAAATTAATGAAGTAGTTGCAGACATATACCTTCAATATAAAACACAAAAAGGGAGTGTCAAACAAAGTGGTTGATTCCCTAAGTAGAAGGGTTACATTGATTGAAGAAGTAAAACTTCAAAGTGTAGGGATTGATTCCCTAAAACACCTATATGCTAATGATCTAGAATTTGGAGAATTTTTTGAGGTATGCACTAAAATGGTTGGCAAATACCATACTGATTTTTCTGATTTCCTAATTTAGAATGGACTCTTGTTTAAAGGATCCCAATTGTGCATTCCTAAATGTTCCATGAGAACAAATATTATTAAGGAGAAACATTGTGGTGGCTTAGGAGGACATTTTGGGATAGATAAGACCATTGATTTAGTGAAAAGAAGTTACTTTTGGCCAAAATGGGGAATGAAGTCAAGAAATATGTTGAATCTTGTACTATTTTCCAGCAAGAAAAGGGTGTATCCACTAACCAAGGATTGTATCAACCCCTACCAATCCCCTCTAGGCCACATGAATCAATTTCAATGGAATTTGTTATGGGCTTTCCAAGGACAAAGCATGGTTATGATAGTGTTTTTGTCATTGTGGACAGATTTAGTAAAATGGTGCACTTTGTTCCTTGCAAGAGCACAAATGATGCTTCCCATATAGCACACCTATTCTTTAAGGAAGTGGTCAAAATCCATGGTCTACCACAAACCATAGTCTCTGATAGAGATGTGAAATTTTAGGGTCACTTTTGGAGGACACTCTTCAAGAAAATGGGTACAAATCTGACTTATAGTTCAACATACCACCCACCAATAGATGGAAAAATGGAGGTGGTAAATAAATCTCTTGGAAATCTCTTGAGATGCCTAACCAAACAGTACACCCAAAGTTGGGACATGATCCTACCATAGGTAGAGTTTGCATTCAATGACTCCATGAACAGATCCATTGGAAAGATACCCTTCCAAATAGTGTATGGACCTCATCCCAAAGGTCCATTGGACTTGGTAGAGTTACCATCTAATTTTAGAGTTAGTGCACAAGGAGAGGAACTAGCCAAACTAATCTCTAAAGTGAAGAAAAAAGTGAAAGATTCACTGCAACAATCAACTATTGAATACAAAGTACAAGTAGACAAGAGAAGGAGAGAAGTTCATTTCAAGGTTGGAGATAAGTTATGGGCATACCTAAGGAAGGAGAGACTCCCTAAAGGTAGATACTCAAAGTTGCACATAAAGAAAATTGGGCCTTGCACCATCCTCAACAATATGGGTGAAAATGCATATGAAATTTCCCTACCTCCTACTTTACTGATTTCTCCTATTTTTAATATTTTAGACCTCACTCCTTACAAGTGTATTGTAGACATTACTAATGTGCAGGGATCACAAGTTGAAGAAGATGGAGACTATGTGGTAGATCTCCCACCAAACAAGAAAATGGAGTTAGAGACAATTTTGGAATCTAAAGTATTGAAGAAGACAATGAAGAATAACTACATATAGTACTTAGTGAAATGGAAAGGACTCCCTCCAATAGATGCTACCTGGATGACAAAGGACCAGATCCAACAACATGGAACCACTGTTGACCAATTATCCTCAAGTGTGAACTTGAGTTCAAATCTCATGGGGAGTATGGTGGAGGAGCACCCTGAATGAACCAAGTGTTTCTATGGAACCTAGGGGTTCCCTCAAGGTCCTAATATTCCTTTAGTGATGTTAAGACATTGGGTGAATCATAGGACCACCTTGTAAGGCCATAGTTCCAAGTTTGACACCTTATAAGCCCTTGGTCAACTATTGGTAATTAATGGTCCAAAACCCTAGGAATAGTTTGTTTTTAGGTTGTTCATGTTTGGATCCACTAGGGATCACAAAAATAACATTGTGACCAAGTTTGGTCATCAGATTTGCAAAATTGCAAAATATGTAAAAGTTGCTCAAAAGTTGTCAAGCAAGTTTTGAGCAAACTTGACAACTTTTTGAAAAAAAACTCCCAATCGGTAAATTAGTTAACATATGTTATGTAACCATTGGGAGTGCCTAAAAAAATCCCTTTTAGGTGGGTGGTATGCTAATCATGTAATTTGGCATTTGAAATCAATAAAAACATAACCATTTCTCTGCACATCCCAAGAATAGTCGATCTGTACATATTGGTACAGATAGGAGGGAATGAAAATATAACACTAGGAGTTTGTATTATGAACCTTCTCCCATTTTCTTTTGGTTTCATGTGTTGATCAATCCTATTTTAAAAGTTATTGAATTTGCAATTCCCCTGCCTGGTTTGTAGGCCCTAATTCAGGGTTTCTAAGAAAATTGAGTGTATTTCCTCTTTCCACCATGGGAATTCAATGACTATTGGTGGAAATATTTTTTATAGGATTATCTTTAAGATTTTTTAAGATAGGTTCTCCAAAATACAAGGAGATGGGGTTACAATGATGCCCTAGGTGTATATCCTTATGTATGCACCAACCCAGAATTAGGACAGCAATCATAACTCTCATTTGGGGATTGATAAAAGGCTTGAAATCAGAGGAAGAGACCCATGTACACACCCTCAGATGATCCAATCATTATTTTGGAATTTGGATGCATCCTAAATGAACTTGTATTGTAAGTGGAGGCCTAATTAGCCCTAATTATAGAAGCAATTTTGTGTGTCACCCTATCTATTTCTCATTTCCATGTTCTAGGGTTTTATTCCAAAGTCCTAGGCCACAAAGGGTGTCTAAATCCCTAGTTTGTTAAGGGGGTTATGTGGAATAATCTCATTTAAGATCAAATTTCCTTTGGAAAAAGGCTACAAGCCTAGTATTGAGTTTGTGAAGCAACCATGTCCTATGGGTTGCAATTGAGTGAGAGAACTATTGGAAATATATGATAGGGACCTAAATAGACCACACCTATGAGCATAGTTCACCCCTAGTCCTATAAGTCACTTTGGGGGTATTGTTGAGAATTTGGGTCAAGTTCTTGTGAAGCCACTCTTGGTGATTGGTGTTGTAGGATTGGTGAAACATAGTGATTAGTTTTCCTTTGGAGTTCTTAGGTTGTGATAACCTTAACCAAATCCTTTCCCACACTTTTGATAAGTGTGAATCACTTTGGCCTTATACAATTGGAGTTTTGAGGTGCATTTCCCTATTTGAGTCACCTAGAGGCTTTGCATCACAGAGGTAGACAACCCAGTCCCTACAAACACTTCACATCAAAACCTGGATAGTGGGTTAGATTTTGATGACAAAAGTCCTTCTTTGAACATACTTAGTGACTGGAGTACCTCTAATGATAGAGCATGTCCCCCTAACAAAGGAATGCTAGAAGACAAAGGCGGTGAAAGTGTTGAAATCCCCAGACCCAGACATACCCAAAATGCAGGTGAATTAACCTCATCAGACAGTGATAGAGAAAAGGGGGAAAAACTTAAAACCAAGGGCTCTCCTAAGAGAAAATCACCCAAGTCTAACCCTAATAAGCAAACCTAGTTATGGAAATTGCACTTTGACGGTTCCAAATGTAAATAGGGAGCAGGTGTGGGGGTCAAATTAATAAACCCAATAGGTAAGTCTGTCTATGCCTCTTATAGGTTACAATTTCTATGCACTAACAATGTTGCAGAATATGAAGCACTGGTCCATAGACTTCTCCTAGCCCATGAAAAAGGGAATTAAAATCTTGATGGTGGAAGGGGACTCACAATTGGTCATCAAGTAGATCCATAGTCAGTATACTTGCAATGATAAGGGACTCTCATCCTACCGAAATATAGCATGGGACCTAATCAACTACTTTGACACTTTCAACATCAAAACCATCCCAAGAAGAAAATTTTTTGTCGCTGATGCCCTAGCTGTATCGTCCAATTAATTAAATCTAATGGAGAAATCCAAGATAAAGAAATTCTCAGTTGAACTTGTCACAGCCTCGGCCATTCCAAACAATGTCACTAATTTTCAAGTCTTCCAAGATGATCAGGACATCTTGGAGTTTATCATGTGTGCTGGTATGTTTGAAAAATAGATCATAGATGAGGAAAAAAAAGGTGAAGAAGTAGTTAAACTTGAAGACCTCGATGATCAAGGTATCATAAATCTAAGGACCAACACCATACCCAAAGGAATGGTTGAGCTAGTGAGGATTTTTGACAGCAACAAGACTGCAGTAAGGAGGCACCCAGACATAATGTCTGATGGTAAATAATGTGATACATACAACCTTGGCATAGAGGAAGAACTAAGAGAGGTTCACATTAGAAAAGTAGGGACCAAAGAAGAAAAGGAGAAAATGGTCCAACTTCTCACCGAATATCGGGATGCCATAGCCTGGAGCTATAAATAATTGAAAACATATGACACCTCGGTCATAGTACACAACATCCCCTTTAAGGTAGATTCTAAGCCTTTTAGGCAATGACAAAGGCCTGTAAACCCTACTATGGAACCCCTGATCCAAAAAGAAATCCAAAATTTTCTTGATGCCAGGATCATCTTCCCAATCTAGCATTCTACTTGGGTTGCAAACCTAGTGCTAGTAAGAAAGAAAACTGGAGAGATCAGATTGTGCGTAGACTTCAAGAACCCTAACAAATCATCTCAAAAGGATAATTACCCACTCTCATCTCTCGATGAAGTTCTGCAAAAGGTTAATGGGTCTCAAATGATTTCATTTCTAGATGGTTACTTGGGTTACAACCAGGTGATGGTGTAGGAAGTGGACAGGCTAAAAATGACATTCACAACTAAATGGGGAACCTTCGCCTACCATCCGATGCCTTTCGGATTTATTAACATCAGGCCCACTTTTTAGAGGGAAATGAACATAGATTTCAAAGGACTAGTCAGGAGGTGCATTATCATCTACATGGATGATCTTGTTTTCTTCTCAAAACAAAGAGTTGACCACTTAAATGATCTCAGAAAATGCCTTCAAAGATGCAGGGAATTTGGGATTTCCCTTAATCCCAAGAAATGTATGTTTGGGGTAACTGAAGGCAAACTCTTTGGAAATATCATCTCTGAAAGGGGATAGACATAGACCCCAAAAGGGTAGAGGCCATTCTAAAGTTGACACTACCACATAGCCACAAAGAGCTGAAATATTTCTTTTGGAAGATCAACTTTGTGAGGAAGTTCATTAGTGACTTTGCAGGGATAGTAAAACTATTAAACAACATGCTCAAGAAAGACGTCAAGATTGAATGGGCCCTCCTAGAAAATAAGTCTTTTTAGGATATCAAAAGTGCCATTGCTATGGTGCCATTCCTTATCATCCCTGACTACACCATCCCTTTCAAAGTTTACTCTTTTGCTTTAGAACACTCATGCTCAGGCATCCTCACATAGAAGAAGAATAGTGAAGAAAAAAGACCCATAGCCTTCATGAGTTTCCCTTTCAAATATGCTGAACTCAGGTACCCAAACCTAGACAAACATTCATTTTCTCTCATCAAAGAGGTAAAGGAGTTCCAACATTATATCTTGAGGAGGAAAGTCATTGGGATAGTTCTCGACACAGTCGTAAAGTCTCTTTTGATGCAGAATGAGCTGGGAGAGAAGAGAGGAAAACGGATGGCAATCCTCCAAGAGTTTGACCTCAAAATCCAACCAATGAAACTAGTAGGGGCCAAGGCCTGATGAAGCTAATCTTTGAGGTTGAAGAAGCTCTAGTCTATCAAACCAACACTAATCAAGGTGTGATCACTGATGTGTGGTATCAAGACATAGTGTACTATTTATTGCAGAATCATTGCCTAGAAGAGATGAATGGTTCCCAGAGGAGAGCTTTGAGGATCAAAATTAGCTCCTACATATTGAAAAATGGGCAACTATACAAACTCAATTATGAGGGCCTGTACCTAAGGTGCCTGGATAGACTTGAGGAGAAGCAAATCCTAGAGGACTTTCATGAGAAATATGGAATGGGACATGGGTTAGCTAAAGAAACTTCTCACCAAATCTTGAGGGCAGGATATTTTTGGCCTACAATATTCAAAGACACTAGTGAGCATGTGAGATCTTGCCACACTTTCCAAACTAGTGCAACTCAAGAGAGAAATCTAGCAATGCCCTTACAACCAGTATATGAGGTATGCATGTTCACCCAATGGGGCTTAGATTTTGTTGGAGTGATTAAAACCCCTTCATTTTTAGGACACAAGCTCATTTTGATAGCTACTGATTATGACACATGCTGGATGAAGGCTCAAGCACTAAATAATTATACTACAAAGGTCATGACCAAATTCTTGGAGGAGAGCATCATAACTAGGTTTGGGATGTCATTATATCTGGTATGTGACAATGCTCCCTCTTTCTCTTCTACCTCACTCACACAATGGGCCTTTGAAAACCAGGTAATCCTCAAGTTCTCTTCAAATTATTATCTCCAAGGCAATGGCGTAGCACAATCTACAAACAAGAACTTAACAATGGTGATCAAACACCTCTTGGATGACAACCCTAGGGATTGACACATGCAACTAAAATACACTTTGTGGACTGATTGCATAAGGATCAAAAATGCCCTGGGGATGTCTCTATACCAAATTTTCTATGGCTTACAACTAGTCTTCCCCATGAACTTAAAAAACCCAATCTTGAGATTCATGGACCAATATGTGGGAGGAGAAGATTGAGTACAAGTCAGGCTCATGAATATCCTTAACCTAGAGGAGAAATGAACATTGGCTTTGGAACATGTATCAAAGCATCAATTCGTAGTCAAGAGGTGGTTCAACAAGAGAGATAACATTAAAACCTTCAGGATCTCTGACCTTGTCCTCATGTGGGATAAGGTGAAAGAAAAGCCAGCCAGCTACACCAAGTTCTAAAGACTGTGGACAGGCCCTTACCAGATATCAGAGATCCTGGGGGAAAACACTTTTAGGATCAGCACTTTGAATGGAGAGTTGACCCCATTTCCAGTCAATGGGAAATTCCTCAAACATTACTTTTGATCCTAAGAGGGATTTCCTTCCATACCTTGTACCATAGTCCCTTTTTGCTTCCTTGTTTCCTTTCTTTTTTTTTGGTCACCCTCGCCATCAGTCCTTTCATTCATGGTGGTTTCCTCCTTTTTGTTGGGGCTCATTTTGTCATTTTGGGTCAGTGTGTTTTGGATCCATTCCAAGGTAGTCCGTAGATCAGAGTAGAGGTATTTCTTATTCAAATTATCCAAAGATATGTGCAATGCGAATGACACTCCTAAAAGGCAAAGTGGTGATAATTATCATTGACAAACATGAAGTTCAAAGCTTGGTCATCCTGATCACACAACACATTAAGAGATGATGTCTAAGAGTGTTGGTTTCTTGGGTGCTTGTCAGTTGCAACCAAAATGAGTGCATAGATTCAGGTACCCATCGATCCCAAAACCCAAGTATGAACTTAACGCAAGGCAATAACAAGAAAAAAAAAGTTGAAGAGAGAGAAAAAGAAGCACACAAAAGAAAAGTGCCCCTAAGAGGTTACAAGTGTGAGATCTAGGTGACATAGCCTAATTATTGCTTGGATAAAATCAAATACAAAAGGAAAATTATTATGGACTTGAACACATGTAGTACATGAACATTCAGGGTTTGACACATTTCAAAGAGCACACAAAAGAAATGAAATGACTGTCCAAAAGATAGAACTCTCAAAAGAAATAAAGCTACAACCTAGTAGATAGAATGGACTTGGGTGACTATGAAAACCTCTAGCAGGGCTATGAATTCTTGACCGGTAGTAGAGAAAGGTTATACTTAGGATTTGGGGAAAAATTTGTTGGGGCTACGAATGCCTGACTGATAGAAAAGCTCTTTTTGGGAAACCCTGGTCTACTTGGCGAAGGTTGGGAGAAGCTAGAAAACATTCTAGTTACCACAATCAAAGGTCAAGAAATGAATACACATGAACACACACTGGGAAACCAGTGGAAAACCTCAGATTGGAGATCATTGAAAGATTGTCAACATCAACACCTCTAAGTTTTGTTCTATTGCAAAGCTACATTCTAGAAGAGTATTGATGATGAAGAAATGCCTTGGTCATTCCTCCTTTTTTCGGGGCTATTTGTTGTGGGTCCACAACACACACCCCATTTTTTGGTCCTCTAACCATGGGGACCCCTTTTTTTTGTGTCTTTTGGCTTTTAGTCTTGTGTGCCCCATTGATTCCTCGCCCAGTCAGTCTTAGAAGAAAGGGTGTTAGCGTGATAAAACAAATGAAAACACCTCTTTTTTAGCCTTTTGGCCCTTTCGGCCTTTCAGAGGACCATGGTAATCCAAAATACCAAAATGGATGAAAGGATAAAATTCACCCCTTTCAATGTTTTAGCCTCTAAAAACACCAAAAGGCTGAAGGTGTCTACCTCCCGACTTTCAGTGTTTCAGTCCCCGAAAAACCAAAAGTTCTGATGTAAGCCCCATGGGTTTATAAATTTCCAAAAGGGTTCTAATCTGAGTCACTTCACCTTTTTGGACTCCAACTTCTTGAGAGCTCGTGACTTCACCATTTTTGCCCTCAACCCTTGAGACTGATCGCCTCACACCTCCAAGCTCTATTTTGTCATCCTCCCCGCTCTTAGCTCTTTCGAGGTAGGTTATTTCTTCGATGTCTCATATTTTTTTCCCTCTTCTTGGTTTATTTTTAGGGTTTTTTGTTCCTGGTGCTTCTCTAGCCTAGGGCGTACAGAATTCCTACTCCCTTGGTCTCTTAGGGCCTTTTGGTGCCTTCAATGTTTAGTAGGGAAGTCCCTCCTTGTCGAGTCAGGTCTTTTCTTTCTATTTTTCTATGTTAGGTTTTTTTTTCTTTTGGTCATGACCTTTGTCCCAGGTTTTTGGCCTTCAAAAGGATGAAAACCAGGTCAAGTTGGGAGTCTAAGTGTCATTTCAAAGATTTTTCCTTTTTGGCCTTTTGGACCTCCTAAAGGTCCAAAATTCTGACAAGTTTGAATCCCTGAAAGCGTTCTCCACCTTAGTAAGATCTTAGACTTTTGGAGTTCATAAGCCTGTTCAGATCTTCAGTGTCCACAAAAACCTTCTAAATTTTGGATTGCTAAAAATTCTAATGAAGCTTTCTCTTCAATGGTGGATTTTTGCACTTTCGGCCTTTTCAGCCTCTAAAACCATTTTTGGCACCTAAAACCTTGAAAGGGATGAAAGTGCAAAAATATGCATTCCTGGCTACTTAGAGAGTTTTTCATCTATTTTCTTAGATTAGTCAGCTTTCTTTTAGTTTTCTTTCTCCTTTAGATAAAATATTGATACTTGCATGTTTCACTATAGAAATGCCTTAAAAAAGACCGTGTCACCCATGAAGTACCTATAAAGGGGGAAAGCTCCCCCTTCCAAAATTAGCAACAAGCACATTGAAATCACCGATACTAACATCAAGAATGTAAATTGGGATGGCATCCTGACAAGGTGTACCCAACCAGTCAAGAGTTCAAAGGATTGTACCTTACTAGTATTAGCAAGACTCGTCAACACGACAGCCCACCCAGTGGCTGTGACCTCACCTAAACTAATCATGACCTTACCAAACCATTATAACTCTAAAAAAAGGGTGGTTTAGAATACAAAGAGCCAAGTAGTATTGGATATTAGGCAAGACATCATAGAGGATGTCTTCCACCTCCACAAAGGCATAGACAAGTTCTATGACTTTTTCATAGAGAAGGGAAACTTGTGGTTCAGAAACAAATTGGAAGAGGCCTATGAAATAGTCAATAACAATTACCTCGAGCAACCTCTCCCCAAAAATAAGCTGGACAAGATATACTTAAGGAGGGGATACATGAAAGATGATATCAAGGAAGCCATAACAATACAAAGCTGAGTATATGGATTACCAAAATCCTCCTAGCTGGAGAATTAATTGGATGATTCTCCTAATAGAAATACTCAGAGGCTGTAGGGCTAGGCTCGATTGGGGGACCATCATCAGTGACAAGTTGGATGAAAAATTGGTGGAAATGAAACACAACCCCAAGTTTTATATGAGTACTTACATGGTGTACCTATTGGCAGCATGGGCGGACTACCTAGGACTCATCAAGAGAGGAAACCTAAATGATCCCAATGCATGGCCTCACATCGTGTACCCCCAACTATAGAAACTGACAAAAAAGTCATAGGATAGCCTAGCATATAGGATAGTCAATGACACCTTCATTTTTGTAATCATCCGATCCATTGAGGGTGATTTTGCAAAAAGGATGTCATAAGAAGAAGCTGCCAAAGTAAGGGCCATAGGGGAATATTACATACAATTCAGAACCTTCACTTACATTTGGATAGTGGGATCAACTTTGAGACCAAACAAGTTTCCCAGGTATCCATCCAACTGGATAATAATTTTGGAGATGGCCAGGCAACTCACAGATGCATATGAACACATAAAACACAACAAGAAGCACTATTGGGATTTTCCCATCTCACTGGGACCATATACCCTACAAGATATGAAGGTCTATAAATATTTGGCCTTTAAATGGGATGAATGTCCCCTATAGCTTTACAAGAGAGTGCGGCCTTGTTTTGACCCTATAGGCACTTACAACCACATTATTGGCAAGTTCTACATTCACTAACCACACTTGGAGGATCACTGGTTGAACTGTGTAGATGATCATGAGGTTAGGATCCATGATTATTATAGAATGACTCTTACCTTGGAAAAGGAAGTCATAAATACTCCTATTCCCCCAAAAGTTTGGGAGTATAATTCAGATGAGGTCTTGGAGGCCATTTATACAGATGAAAAGATATATGATAGGCCCATCATGAACGCAGAGGTTGATAAGGATGAAAATGATGACATTGATTTCTGGGCAAGGCATGTGATGAGAACAACGTGGGAATGGATTAAGAGGCCCTACAAGATGAGCCCAATACCTATAAAAACATTGATGGATCCACCCAAGAAGGTGGATAAACAACGTGGAGAGAAAAGTACAGTGCCAAAATACAAGAAGGCACCACCACAGAAGCCAAGCACAGTATATGGCCTTCAACATACAGTGGAGTATGGGTCAAACCCAAGGTCCTAGGCTCCTAAGACAAGAATGACTAGGCAAATAGATCCTCCCATGAGGTTAGCATAGGTTTCACCAGATGAAGGACCCTCCACTTCTAGACAATATTCTCCTACCACCAGAAAGGGAAAGAAGACATATAAGAGGAAGAAAGATTTTGTGTCTCTGCAATTAGAAACTATATAGGAGGACCCATAAAAAGAGGAAGAGGGAGAGGTCCCTCTAGTCAAAAGGAAAATGTCTCATAAAAGGAGAGAAAAGGAGACTAGTAGGAAACACCAAGAGGATCCTAAAGAGAAAGATAATCCCTTGGATTCTTTGGGATTGGATGAGTTCCAGATGTCAGACTTTGAGGATCTGGAAGGTTTCTCGAACCTAGGCCAGGAGATGCCAGGTTATGCAACTGGGTATGAGGTAGGTGGTCCTTCTCTTTTTCAACCATAGGTAACCTTGACTTCACCTCACACTAAATTTACCAATCCAAAGACAAATATACCTATGGTGGGAGAAAGCACTAAAGAAAATCAAGGGCTCAGGAATCAAGACTTCCCAATTGCCCAAGAGGTGACTAGAAATAATCCCACAATAGAAACCATTATTGTTACAATGCCCCCTCACATTCCTGCTCCACCAACTACTCTTCCACCTCTTATTCCTACTCCACCATCATTCTCCTGACTCCAACTACTCTTCCACTTCTAATTCCAATTCTCAGAACACCTACTCCACCATCATCTAGTCCTCTTCCTTTCCACATCCTGACCCCTGGAGGATCAGTAACCGTAGAGGCTGTGTCACCTTTCAAAACCACATTAAAGGTCACAACTGGTCTCAATAGTGAAGAGTTGGTTAGCTCCTTAGGAGATGAAGACAAAGGTCAGGAAAAACAAGATGAGGCAATGGAAGAAGAAGAAAAGGAAGAAGGGGAAAGGGAAAAGTAAGAAGAACACCGAGGAGAAATGAATGAATAGGAATAAAGACAAGAACAAGAAGAAGGGCTAGATAAAAAGGTGGCTCCAGGTTCTCAAAATTTGGATTCAATTCTTTAGGTTACCCCATATGAGCTAGTCACCACATTTAGTAAGCCTACATGGTTTACTAAAGAAATCTAGTTAAGGAGAAGAACTTATGCAAATGAGGATAAAGGGGAAAATATAGATATAGCATCCTTAGGGAAAGCTTTTCATCAAACAAAGATCATATTACCAGCATGGACAATGTCCTATGTCACTCAAGACACTAGTGGGCACTGGAAGGTACAGGTTATAGTCCTATCCACCAGTACCTCTCAAACACAAGCAACTCTGGAAGACTATACATTTGAGGAGGTAGATTTGGGGGAACCCACCAGGGAAGGGAGCAATACACTAGAAACCTTAGGGCTTAAAAATACTTTGGGTTTCATGAGTAAGGATGAGGAGAACATAAAAACCTTGATAGAATAGAATGAGGCCTTGAAGAAGTTCATTTACAAAATGGTTGGTCCTATTGACCCCAACTTCCCAGAAGCCTGATTACAAGTAGTGTTAGAAAATAGAAACACTCCAGACCTATCGACAGGGTTAACACCATTCTTCACCAAAGCAAGTGCAGATTGGAAGGAATATTTTGAGTAGTATGGGGAGAGTGCCATCAAATGGGTATTCAAACCTTATAGGGTTATTCTAATAGAAACTACAAATTTGATTGATTTGATGAAAATGAGGGTAGCCTGGAGTCCGAGACACAAAAATGGTGAGCCACCCTCCAAGATTTGCAGATCATTAAGAAATAGCACTTCTAAATTCTGGTAAAGATATATGAGGGTGAGGAGCTAGACAAATTTGAGACTTGGATCAAGCACATAATCAAGATAATTAGCGTTTATGAAAAATATCAAGCCTCCATATTGGAGAAGCTGAAAGAAGTCTTGAAATGGGTGGAGGAAATAGATGTTTTCTTCACAGGGATCGGCCTTGATTTGTATCGGGACAAAGCTAAGCATAACTTATGGCCATCTAAAGAATTTTTCTAACAATTTAGAGATATTATTTCAAGCGTAGAGACCAAGGAAGCCTTGGAGCAAATATTTTATTCAAAAGAAGAGATGACAAAGATGACAAACCATGAAGAGGAGATCCAGTTCTTTGCTTCTAAGCTAACTACCTTCAAAGAAAAGCAAGAATGAAAGGTCAACAAGGTAAAAATAAAGAGGATAAAATACTAGGAAGTTCAGGAGGTCATACAAGGGCTTCGGGCTACACAGCCAGAAGTATTCCCAAACTGACCCATTGGAACAATGAGCATTTTGAAGAAGAGATATCCATCACTTAGAAGAATTCCCTAAGGAAAGTTTTAGTGTTTCAACCTTTCGGTCTTTTAGCACTTTTAGGACATGCAAGTTCCAGTCTTTTAGTCTTTTGGCCCCACAAGTGAAACAATTTTTTGGCCTTTCGGCCTTTTGGCCTTCCAAAATATTCAACCTTTTGGCCCTCCAAGTTTTTCGGCCTTTCGGCCTTCCAAATGTTTTGGCCTTTTTTGGCTTTCGATAAGTCTGAACTTCAAACAAATTTTTTTTTGTTTAATACTTAAGAATTTTTGGGGTATTAAAAGTTTTAGAGTTGAGGTTGGGGTCCAAAAATCTGGGTCCTTCCAGCAAGATCACATTTTTGTACACCAGTTGAACTCCAGATTAGATTGATGGTTAACTTGAGTTTGTTTTGAAGGGAATAAGGGTCTCTTACCATTCTCCACTGCTAGAAGAGCCTCTAGATGAAGAATCCAAGGAAAACTCCAAGAATTGAGAAGAAGACTCCAAGTTCTTAGAAGAAACCCTCCTTTTCTCTTTCTCTTTAGAGCGATTTTGACCCTTCTTGCATGGGAAAGCTGATTGTAAATGGATTTAAGAATCCATGCAAGCTTTCTAGTATTAGTTAGTAGTAGTTTCCCTTCAACTAAGTTCTAGTTTTAGTTTATGTTTATTAATTTAGGCTCTCTGATGCCCTATTTTTGGCATTCAGAGTTGTAGATCTAAAACTCTATATATTATAATCACAAACCAATGTAAAATGTCAAATTTTGAATACAATAAAAATCTACAAATGGTGCTTCATTCATGGTGTGTGAATTTCTGCTACCTATGCAAAACTATTGTATGTATGCTTGCATTATTAATTATTTTCAAAGAGCCTCTTGTTTATTGTGCTTCAGATTCGTGTTCCTTTTAGTTGGAGTTTGTTGTTGCTTATTTACCTTGCTATGATGAATGCGTGGAAGAGATCATCTTTGGGCTTTACAATAAATCCATCTCATGGGTGAGCACACCTTGGTGGCTTCACGATTTGATAGATTTTTAATATCTTGCACAAGTGAATTCATCTTCTCTCCAAACGCTTGCATTCATGGGGTATTGAATTGTGACTTGGTCTGATTTTTGCTTCATGGGTTTGTTCCAAATCTCTTCACCATTCAATTTTCAAGGAAGGATTTACAATGGTTTATGTCCGTAGGATTTCATTTTCAACACTTTATTTTATTCCTTGTTACTTTAATCTCTTCAAATTCTATCTTTAATTCTTAAAATCCACATCTTGAAAATACAAAATTGTATTTTGTTTACAACACCCATATTTGTTAAAATGAAAAATACCAAAAAAGAACTAAAGTATTTTGCAGTTTGATGTCTTGAATGTACCAGCAAAGGCCTCCTCATGAATAATCACATTTATCTTCAACTGAGTAACCAAGTAGGTTGTGACTTAACCCCAGAGAACCTTGGGAATAACTTCATTATTCTTTCAAGAGAGGAAATCAAATCATGAGATCCTAGCAAGTTGGCTTATGTCAAAACATCGCTCAACAAGTAACATCACATTGATTCCTATTCAAATAAGGACTCTATTGGTTGATCTGTGACCATCAATTGTTATTCCTTGTCCTGCACTCATTATCTCTATGACCATATTTGTTGCAATTGTAACAATAACCATGAAAAGTGTTAATATAGGTCTGATTATAGAGAGGGGAGGGGTGAATCAGTAATCCACTCAATTTCACCAATTCAACCTCTTTAAACTTTATGCACCAAAATATATAGCATAAACTAACATAAGTAAACTTTAAATTCATACATCCACAAGTAATCAATCACACAATGTAGAAACCATAATTATCATGTAGAAACCAGTTGGAAAAAAACCATAGTGTGAGATGATACCCACAAAATTTGTACTCTTCTAGAATACGCCCTATGCGAAGCTTACCCTGTTAAAGGTTTACAAAACACTATTAGTTGTTACCTTGTTAAGGGATTTTCCTAGGACCTGTAAGGATCTTTACCCTATTAGAAGAATCCTTGTTAGAGTATTTTAAACAAAAGATAATGTGCCACCTTATTAGAGTATTTACAATAAAGATCTATTAGGATCTACCCTATTAGGGGATTTTTTTGTTAAAATGATTAGAAAGAAACTGATAGAATGATCTATGAAAACTGCACTACATCTGCCGATCAGATCCTTTTAAGCTTTGAAATACAATACCATAATTTATATTCTTCCTCATATAGATCACACTTGATTCCTTTACTTTATTTGTCTTCAAATCCTTCTACAATTCACAATCAACTTTCTTCCTCTCTTTGTTCTTCTTCAATTGTTCAACTATATAGATTAATTCCATTGACTTACAACAAACCCTAGATATGAGATATGAATAATTCAGATCATCCTAGGTAATATACAATGTATCTAGACACTCATAAAACATTTTCCTATGACTGTTTAGGCTTGCTCATCGATTTTACATTGGTAGTTGAGCCTTTTCAAAAACCTCTTTTGACAAAAAAGTAACTTCCTAAAGAAGCTTTCTCAAATATGTACCTTGATCAATGTGTTTTCAAGTAGTTCCACAAATCACGGGGCTAACTTTCTACAATATGAAAATCATCACTGATCCTTTGGTTATAATGAATTCCATCATTGATCGACAAATCTTCATAGCCTGTTCAAAGAATTTGTCTTGTTTACCTGTGTTAGAATAACCGAGAGGGAGGGGGGGTGAATCAGTGGCCTCAAAAATTAATCCAATAATCCCACCAAAACTTGTATCACAAATATAATACCTTTAGTTATCTTTCAGTCCTACAAGATGTATGCCTTATTTAATTCTAAAATATATATACTACTCAGTGAATATACTGTTTATCCTTTTTCTAGCCTTTACCGAATAGCAGCAATTAAATTTAGTGTTTACCAACCAATCCTTTTTTAGTAATGTGTAAAGAAAAACATAAAAGAAATGAATCATATACACATTTGACACATAGATTTTTAATGTGGAAACCTTATTAAGGGAAAAACCACTTGGGACCGGTAACCCAAAATTTTCACTCTTCTGAAGTGAGCTCAGTGAAGAGCCAACCGTCATGTTAAAGGTTACAAACACACTACTAAGTGAAACCTTTTTAGAGGATTTAAAACCATTAGTTAGTATTTTGACCTTAGGCATTCACTATGTTGTCGTCAAGAAAAAAAACCTTTTGATACTCTCGAGTATCTCAATACATTAAGGACTGTTAAATCCCACTCGGTTGAGAGATTTTATGAATCAATGGTTAAACTAAAATAGTAAATGATTTGTTCAATAATACAAATTTAACTTGCATATTTTTAGATCTATTGTAAGTTCATAATACCTCAATGTTCTCTTCAATTCCTTCGCTCTCCTTTTTTCTTTCTTCTTGGTGAATTCTCTTGCTTCTGTTGCTTGGTATCTCCAAAATTCTTGGCTCTATTCTCCAGCCTGTATGATTAGATCTACATGAATACTTCTATCTTCACCAAAAATATATCCATCATTCCTTCTTTTCATAATTAATTACTTATCTCTTTATATAGACATGATTTCACTGTTTCAATCTTCTTGTCTTTCTTGCTCTTGACGTAGATTCTTTCTTGATCCACAAATCTCTCCATGCATTGCTTTAATATTTAAAGCTTTGCTTTAGTTTTATTTTGTATATTTCTCTTTGAGAACTATGAATAAAACTAGCTTTAAATCCTTCGTTCAATTGGTCGATAAAAAAAATTCAATCAATCAGTTAACTCTAATTATAGCTCTGCCAGCTAAGTAGTTTTGTCGTTTCCTAACTCCAGTTGATTTCGGTCATCAACTCTTAGTTTTCTTGGTAAAAATTGCTCAGGTTAAAATGATCTTGGGTACCTATGTGTCTCTTAGGTAACATTTTCCATTAGTGTTGTATGTCTGTCAGTGTTTTCTATCTGTCAGGTAACACTGTGAACTACTCAAGGTTCACTGTTCTTGGGTAACCCTATCACTTGGTGTATACCTTTAACGACAACAAAAAATTTGTCTCTTTAAATCTTCAAGTGTTTTGAAAATATGTGCATGATCAATCATAATATATTAGGTTGACATCAATGACAATACAATACTTTAACTGATTTAATGTCTTGCATTTACTTTCTACAGCTCGGTGATCATCAAATTATTATCTTCAAACATTCAATCAGTTATAGTTCATCAACCTGTTCATTCTGTAAACATCGCTTCTATTTAATTAAACTAGTAGTATTGGTTAACATTAGTATTTGTGATCTTACATGTAGTATCTTGAGAATGTATAAAACTATATCATGTGACCGCCGCATCAAATACTTCATAGATCTGAAACAACAATCAAATCATTTACTATCTATCACTAACTATTTTAGCAATTACCTGATTTGAGTTCATACCAACATAACTAACTTAATTCTCCATATCAAACATCATGATGAAAAATTTCACTAAAACACATGATATAACCTTCCATAAGAATAGAAACATTAGAAACATACCGCAACTCATGATTCACTTACACAATATAAGGTAATTTACTGAAAACAATAAGTCAAGTAATTGACATCAATGAAAACCAATTAATTGATTTGTCTGTCATCAAATCTATACCAATATTCATCAATGCTTCACTTAGCATCACTACATCAGTTATGATAGAAATATCCCCCTTTGGCATTGATGGAAACACTCTTATCAACATCACTTCTCTTCTCATAGCTTCTTTTGATTTCTACAAAATGCTTCCACTTCTTTCTTTGCCTCTAATCTTCCACTTTGAAGAAAATACATATTCTCCCCCTTTGACAACAATTCCAAAGGTGTCAAATCATTCACTCACCTCTGAGTACACTTTACTAAATCTTGCATGTTCATTTCTCATTGTACCTTTTTAGTATCAAACTTAAGACATCTCCCCTTTAGGAGCTTTCCACCCATACATCAATTCATACATATGAGATTTTGATAAACATATATGAATTTATGCAATTAGCATCATCCTCTAATTAACTTCAAATAAGGGAATGAACCCCAATCTACCTCTAAGATATTCAAAGCTTTCTTTTTGTAATGGCTTGGTGAATATATCAAAAACTTGTTCTTTAGTAGACATATAAGAAAGCCTTACCTCCTCTTGTACTTGTTCTCTTAGAAAATGATATTTATTTCACTAGTTTTATCACAATATATATTTCTATTGTCACTAGTTCTTGTAAAACCAATCTTATTAAGATATCCATGCAATATTTCATACCATACTATTGGAGCTTTCTTTAATCCACAAAAATATTTATGCAATTTATATACCATATCTTTACCTTTCTCCTTTGAAAATCCTTTAGGTTGATCAATGTATACTTCCTCTTCTAACACACCATTTAGAAAATAAGATTTTACATCCATTTGATATGTCTTAAATCATTTATAAGTTTCATATGCTAACAATATCCTTACACCTTCATGCCTTGCAATAGGTAAAAAAGTTTCTCCATAGCCTAGTCCTTCTTCTTGTGCATAACCTTTGCAAACTAGTCTTTACTTGTTTCTAGTCACCTCTCCTTTCTCATCTAGCTTGTTCCTAAAAATCCATTTAGTATCTATAACATTCTTGTCAGTAGGCCTAGGTACTAAATTCCAAGTATTATTATTTTCTATTTTTTTTTCTAATTCTTCCTTCATAGCCATAATCCAATCCTCGTTATTCAAAGCATCTTACAAAGTTTTAGGTTCATGTTCACATATCATACAAGTGTTTTATCTTACCTTTCTCTTTGTCATTATTCCAGCATTTTCATCACCAATGATCTGATCTTGTGCATGGTTGAGTTTCAGATACCTTGGGAGTACCAGTTCTGTCCTCTGGTTACCTTCGTCATTGTTCACTGGTTTTTCTTCATTCAATACTTCAATTTCATGTGGTACTATTTCTGACTCCACCAGTTGAACATAAACAAACCTGTCTTAGTCTTCTAGATCCTTCTTGCTATCTTCCTCATTCTTTTGAAAAAATTCATCAATTATAACATTTTCACTTTCAATAATCTTGTTAGTATTCTTTATCAAACACTTATATGCTTTTCTTCTAGTAGAATAGCTAAGAAATATTCCTTCATCACTTTTAGAATTAAATTTTCCATTTTGTTCATCCTTCTTTATGTAACATTTGCTTCCAAAAATTTTAAAGTAATAGGAATTAGGAGTATGAGCATATCACAGCTCATAAGGTGTTTTCCTTGTACCTTTCTTAAGTTTTACCCTACTCAGAGTATAAACAATAGTACTTAGAGCTTCTCTCCAAAATGTTTGAGCCACCTCCTTCTATATAAACAATATTCTTGCACAATCAATTATGGATTCATTCCTTCTCTCAATAATACCATTTTGTTGAGATATTCTCAGTGCTGATAATTATTTTTTGATTCCATGTTCTTCATAGAATGTTGTAAACTCATGTGAAGTAAACTCACCTCCTCTGTCAAATATAAGACATTTAAGCAATTTACCTGTTTCTTTCTCAACTCTTTCCTTATACATCTTGAACATGTAGAATGCATCATATTTATCCTTTAAAAATATAACAGACATCATTATTGACTAGTCATCAACAAATAAGATAAAGTACTTATCACCATAATAGCTCTTTGTTCTCATCAGACCACACAAGTCATTGTGAACAAGGTCAAGAATGTTCTGAGATGAATAGACCTTACTTGTAAGGCTAGACCTGGTTAATTTTCAATTGGCATTCTTTTCACGTAGTATTTTTAGGCATAGTTAATGTAGCCATACCTCTAACATATTTATTCTTTCTGACCTTTAAAGGATTACCAAAATTAACATGACAAAATATCTTATGCCATAGCCACTTGTCTTCAAATTTAGCAATCAAAGAGTATTTATTAGTAGATTTCAATGAAAATAAGTTACATCTAGTCTTTTTCTAGTAGAAATAAAATCTACAGATGTTCCTAAGATCTTTCATACACCATTACTAAATTCCAACCTGAAACCTTTGTTATTCAATTGAACAATACTTAACAAGTTATAATTTAATCCGTCAGCCCAATAAATATCATCACAATTGGTAGTATAATTAATGTTAGAATAACTGAGAGGGGTGGTGAATCAGTTAGATTAGTCTCCTCAAAAATTATCCTACAGTCCCAAATTTCTCCATATGTATACCAAAACAAATTCAAATATAAAACTCAGCTCGGTGAAAATGTATCTGTAATCTCAAACTATCATCAATAGTGTTTGCCAAATGTCATTAAATTAATACTGTGATTACCAATCTAGGTCAATAAAATAAAGTGTAAAGTAAAATAACAATCCAAAACATTCATGCACATTGACACATAGATTTTTAACATGGAAACCCTGCTAAGGGAAAAACCACCTGGGACTGATAAACAAAATATATTTTCACTCTTATGAAGCGAGCTTGGTGAAGAGTCAACATTGTTAAAGGTTACAATGCACACTGTTAAATGTGACCTTGTTAGAATATTTAAAACTAACAGTTCTCTCTTGACCATGAATTCACTATGGGGTCAACAAGAAAACACTCAAAATTGTCTCAATGTTATAATAAAAACTTCACTGTTCTACTTGTTTAAGAGATTTATCTGTAATAATGGTTACATTGATACAATAATGATCTAATTCAAATACAACTCTATTTTGCAGATATTTAGATCTATGCTAAGTACATAATACCTCTAATCATTTTTTACTTATTCAGTTCATCTCATACTTCATACTTGTTTTGGTCAGTAATTCTCTTTCCTTTGTTGCTCAATTATATCTGTAGAAAAATGCTCAGTTCTATCTTTAACCAGTTTGATCAGTCATGCATAAAATTGCATGTATGCGCATCAAGTGTTTTTCAAAATGAATCACTTGTCTCTTATATAGTCATCATAGCTCATTTAATTTCCATCCTTCAGATCTTTCCTCTTAATCTACATCGTTCATTTTCCCGCTTGATCCATCCTCGACAGTCTTGTTAAAAACACATTTCAATCTTTGTCATCTGATCTTCATTGAATTTTCATGATCGTTTGATCAAATAAAAAACTTTATATTTTACCTCAAAATCATCAATTACCAGCTCAACATCTTATTCAGCCTCGATTTGAATTAACTTCTCAGTCTTAGTATTAACCGTGTTGTGTCGGTGATCCCTAGCTTGGTTATCAGTGTGCTTAGTATACACTGTGTTTTACCTTGTGTCCATTTTCTCTCGGTGTATACAAAAATCTTCATTTTCTGACGACATAAACATTGTTTGTTCCAGATATCCAATTCAAAACAAATGTTTTCCACTATAATAATACTCAAATAAGTTGACAAGAATGATAATATATTAACTGATAATGTTTATCATCACTTTGAAAACTAGGTTGAATAGAAACAAATGACTTCAAATAGTTAATCAGATATAGTTCCTCAATGTCTCCCTTTGGCATTGATGACAATAAAATATGAAAAATGAAATATAAAATGCCATACATAAAATACCAAAATTATGTTCTACAACTACAACAATTCTGTAGCTCTCCTTAGTTTGAATATAAACTGTGTCAGTATAAAAGCTCACCATGCAAACTCTCCCTCTAGTTTTGACTTTTATGTTCTTTAATCTCTCTGTAGATTAGATATGTCTCTCACTTTCTCTTTTCTCCCTTTTGTGGATAGATATTTCATTGATCATTTCTCTCCCTTTATATTTCATCGATGAACTCTCTCCCTTTGACAACAATGCCAAAAATAAATATGCAGCTCTTCAATAGCCAAATAAAATATCTTGAATTTTTAGTGTAGACGTAGGTACCTTTCAGTGTACTAATAACTCTGTGCTAGTCCAGTTCAACTTTGCATCAACATGATTGATATTCCAATTTCATGTAGGTTTGCTCAACCTCCCACTAAATTTAGTTACCAAAAGACAAGGGATAAACCCCTAGTTTACCTCTTAAGTAATCAAATGTATCCTTTGGTAAGGGTTTTGTGAATATGTCTGCAGTTTTTTCTTTTGATTGTACATATTCTAGTATTACTTGTTTATCTTGTACTTGTTCCCTCAAGTAGTGATATTTTATAGATGTGTGCTTAATATTTGCATGCATCACAAGACTCTTTGAAATATTTATAACACTTGTATTATCACTAGTTCAGTGATCTCTTCATTCATTCCTTTCAATAGTTGTTTTATCCATGATATGTTAGAACAATTTGTAGTATCAAAAAAATACTCTGCTTCTACAGTTGTGCATCCTTGCTTCTTTCTTATTCGAGTAACTAGTATTTCTTCAATAAATAATTGTCCACTAGTAGTGCTCTTTCTATCATCTATGTTCCCAGCCCAATCAACATAAGTATAAAATTTTAATTCAAAATTTCCTTATCTTGTGTACCATAGTCCATAATCCTCTATATGCTTCCAATATCTAAATGTTCTTTTAACAGGAGTCATATGTGATTCCCTGAAGTTAGCAAAAAAATTTCAACTATTCCAACTGCATGTGCAATGTTAGGTCTTGTGTGTATAACATACATCAATTTACCAATCATAGACCTATACAATGTCTGATTTACCTCAAGTATCTTGTCTTATTTTGTCAGTTTGCATCCTTTCACCATAGGTGATCTGACTGGCTTTGATTCTTCCATTTTAAATGTCTTTAGTGCTTCCTTGATGTATTTTGATTGAGTAATGTAGATACCTTCAGCCTGTTGTAAAATCTGTAATCCTAGAAAAAATTGTATCTCTCCAAACATTGATATCTAAAATTCTTTTCTCATTGTAATCAGAAAACAAAGTGCATAAGTTATCATAACCCCCAAATAAAATATCATCAAAAATTATTTCAACAATAAGATTTTTATCATCATTTCCTCATTTTAAATACAAATTGATGTTGTCACTTTTTCTAATAGATCCAATTCTTATAAGATAAGAATGAAATATTTCATACCATGATCTCGGTGCTTGTTTCAGTCCATATAAATCTTTGTGTAACTTACATACCATGTGTGTCTGATCAGGGTCAACAAATCCTTTAGGTTGTTCAATGTATACCTATTCTTCCAGTATTCCATTAAAAAAATGCAGACTTTACATCTATCTGATATACCTTGAATCCCTTATAAGCAGCGTATGCAAGTAAGATTCTTACTCCAAGTCTAGCAATGGGTGCAAAAGTTTCTCCATAGTCAATTCCTTCTGCTTGTGCATACCCTTTGCAAACTAATCTTGTTTTATTTATGGTTACATTCCTATCTTCATTTAGTTTGTTTCTGAATATCCATTTTGTGCCAATGACATTTTTATCACTCGGTCTTGGTACTAATTTCCATGTCTTATTTTTTTGTATCTACTCAATTTCCTCATTTATATCATTAATCCATTCTTCATTTTCTAATATATCTCTAACATTCCTAGTCTCAAATTCACAAATTAAACAAGTGTCATCTCTGAACTTACTTCTTGTCATCATGCCTACTCTTTTATCTCCAATAATATAATTTTTTAGATGATGTCTTCTCACATATTTAGAAAGTACAGGTTCAACTCTTGGTTCTTCATAACCTTTTTCTATATGTTCATTGTTTTCTGGTTCATGATCTTCAATTTCAGCATTTTCCTAATTCTTGGTCTGTGCTACCTGTTGCCCAGTGACATTACCCTGTTGTAGGATAATGTTAGGCATCTACATTGGTATGGTATCAGATTCTTCCCAGTAAACAAATTTATTGTAATCTTTAGGTTCTTTCATGTTGTCCTCATCATTATTCATAGCAAATTCATCAACTTTTACATTTGCACTCACAATGATTTTGTTAGTTGTCTTGTTCAAACATTTGTAAGCTTTACTCTTAGTACAATATCCAATAAATATTCCCTCATCACTTTTCAAATCAAATTTACCATTTCTCTCATCTTTTAGAATATAACATTGAATACCAAATATTCTAAAATAACTTACATTCGATGTATACCCATGCCATAGCTCATAAGGTGTTTTTTTTAATCTTTCTTTAGTTGTACTTGGTTCAGTGTGTAAACAGTTGTGCTGACTGCTTCTCTCCAGTATGTTTGTGTAACTCCTTTCTCAATCATCAATATTTTATCACAATCAACAATTGATCTATTTCTTCTTTCAACAATTTTGTTTTGTTGTTGTGTCCTTGGTGCAGAAACCCATCTCTTAATTCCATACTCATTGTTAGCACTTTTTCTTGCAGAATCTTAATATAACATTAATGCTTGAATCTTATGTTCCCAATTTTTTATTCTAACAAGACAAAGTCTAATTGATGAGTATTAGTCCTCCTTCTTCTCTGAGCTCCACAGACTCAGGTAGGTGTACCTTTAATAGAGAACTACTTCTCAACAACTATAACAATGGATCGGGAGTTATACTTATTTTCCTACTTCCTTTTACCGTAACCACTGATAGAACACCTTGCAGATGATTATAATCAATTTGATACATAGCTTAACAAGTCTAACCATGAACATAACAATATAAAACAACAGTGAAACAAGGATTCTCATCCTTCTTCTTTTTAGAGTTCTTGACTCAGGAAAGGCTAACCTAATGATTCTCTCTCTAAGGAATCAACAAATTGAATTGTATTCTCTAATACAACTACTTAAACATGTATGTTCTTTAGAACAGAAAAGTAAATGATTGTTTTTTTTAATATTGGTGATGAATAAATACTTTATCAAACCCTAGACCAGTGCCTAATCTTGGGAAAAGAGTCAAATTAGATATAAATTTATAGAAATTAATTAATGGAAATACACATGTAGCTTAGATAGAATGCCTTAAAAACTACCTTTTCAATCCCATACACCTATATTGAATCCTCACACTAATGTCTAACCCTCTGGAACCACTCATAAGATTTACTCCCTCCTTCAAAGAAACTCACATGTAATCACACAGTTACCTTATAACTGGTATATTTAAAATGCCTTACAATTTAAACATACAAGAGCATAAATAGAAATATAAGAAGACAACAATGATATGGAATAAGAAACTCCACTATATTTTATTAATATACTTCTGCTTTAATACATTCAGAAAGACTAAAATCTTGAAAAACAAGACAAAATGAGAAGTCTTCCTCGCAGTTGTATATTTCACCATCCTTACAATTATGTTACATCTTTATATTTATAGAGCACTAGCCATCTTGGAATCCTTATAAAGAAAGTATGCAAGAATATTCGGATGGCTAGGCTAAACCCTAAAGTGCTAGAAGAAAAAAATAGAATTTACACCTTCAAGTAGTGGAGAAAAGAATTAAATACATGATTTGATATGAAATCAAATATTTGATATGATTTAGAACTTTGATAGCTAGCACCTTTGTCCATAGATATTCTAGATAACCTTCTATAGTTATTGCGAGACCTAGTGACTTCCAATACAGGCTAATTTACACTAGTCTTATTGATGACTATCCTCCTTGTGCTCATAGATCAGGTTCCAAGTGCCTCTTCACTCCTCATCCGATACATCTATGTTAATGGCTACAAGATTTTTCTTCTTGGGCGTTGTTTTAACACCCCATTCTACAACCTCTGCCTTTGAAGGCCAGTTAAATCTATGAATATTTTTTAGTTGAGCCTTATGCATGTCCCATGTTGCATTGGGGATGACCTTAACATCTACTACAAACTTGACAAAGTTTGTCTCTACTTTGAAATCCTCATCCAAGGTCTTATTAAACCTATCCATATCCAATGCAACATTATCTATTATAAATGTCTCTTTAATAGGCAATAAGGTATCAAATTCACCTCTCCAATCTACTATTTCCTTAATCTTATTATTTTCTCCCTTTATTGGAGGAATAAATCTATTGTAATCCAACCCAAACATGTTGATCCTAGCTTGTATCTGATTTGATTTTCCTTTGAAGAAAGACAAAGTGGCTCCAATATTTTCAATTTCTTCTCCTACTTGTCAGACAATATCAAGGAGATCTATTCTATGTGGCTGTAAGGCTGCACTACCCTTTCAAAAAGTGATGCCATGCTTGACCAAGTTCCAAAATAAGGACTTAAAGTTTCAATATGGTTATTGACCTCTATTTATAGGTCAGGTAACTTGTTGTAAGAATTGTGTACCAAATAAAATTTAATATTTAGGATATCAATCCTATGTTGCAAGATCTTCCATGGGGTTTCCAAAGAGACTTTATTATGATCCTTAACTGCTTGATCTATTCCTATTGAAATATCTTTTGTAATCTTAGGCTAAGCATCTACAACATGTTTGGGAGGAGAAATAATATCCTTGGGGGCCTCTTGTATCCTTTTATTCAATTCCTCTACCTACCCTTCTAATGCCTTGATTTTAATCAAGCATACTTCCATGTCTTTTGCTACAACACTTGATTGATCAAAAAGTTTTTGGTACCTCTTGGACATTTGTTTTGTCTTAGCTTCATTCAGATGTGCAAAATGGGTAAGAGATTGTGATATTTCCATGTCACCAATATTATGGATAGACCAAATTATCTTATCCCCATCTATTTTCCCCTGCACATTGATTATAGATGGCTTCTATGTCCTAGGTGCCAATGACCACAGACCTAAAGTTTGGGATTGTGGAACATATCCACATCCCTTGATCATTTCTCCAATCTGTGTGTCTAAGGAAAGATTTGCATCAAGTTTCCTTCTGATTTGATTAATTATGAAGGCTAAAGCTAGATCCCAACCAGGTACAAGAAACATTCCACTAGATTTGACTAGCTCCCTAGGTTCATTAGGTGTCATGGTCATATGCTTGCAAGGCTTGCAAATATTCACTTGGTACTAAACCCTCCTCTATCAGTTACAACTGTGCCCCTACTTCTTGTTGCTTTATCCAAATAAAAAAATTCTTGAACTCCTCTATTTTGATGAATGCATGGTCTTTCAAGAATTCCTCTTCGTGAATTTATCTTTCATTCTGGCATAGAAGAAGAGGTATTTCAACTTCTACTTGATAATCCTTTTTCACTTTCTTTCCTTCCCTGATTATTTTTCTAAGGTGGTGGTCATATGATCTATTACTAGTGATTAGGGAACTCACCTTATCCTTTTTCTTCTCTTGTGCCTTGGCATGGGAAGGCTCCCCTGATTCCACTTTTTGTTTCTTTTTAGGGGGCTCATCAGTCACCATAGTATTAGGCACCTTTTTAAGGTCTACCTGTATATTCTACTATGTTTAAGGTGGTTGATCCATGGGAGGAGGGTTGTGGACTAAGTAACCTCCTTCACTATCTTCCTCATATTCTGAAGAAGAATGCTTGTCTGGGCCTCTCTCCTTATCTTCTATCAACCCCTCAAGATGATTATACAATGTATTGTAAGACTCTATCATTTTATTGAGTCTCTACAAGTAAGGTAGGCCAAGAAAGAAACCTCCAAAAGGAATCCATTTTTTCTTTATTTTTTCTTCCAAGCTCACTTGATCCTGATACTGATCTTCCCTTCTTCCTCCAAGATGTTCCTTATGAGGTCCTCTTCCACACACTCCTCATGCTCTTTGATTGCAGTAATGGTTGGGGTTAGCAATTTCTCAGAACCTTTTATAAAACCCTCTGAGTCTATATATCTATACAAGGCCACATTCATTTTGTAATGGACCATGCACATATTCAAGGAATCATATTCTCTTTTTCGAATGGTGAAGTTGGTAACCTTGAACTGCCAGGGTGTAAAAGTACCCTTCCTATGTGGAGCCAAGTGTTCTTTATTTTCCATCATTAATTTCCAGATAAAATCCATTATAGCTATCCTTGGGGGCACATATTTAGGCAGTATATGTGGGGGCTAGGAATATCCATAAACCCTCATCAAAGTAAAGTTCTACCCATAGTAGAAATCTCCCCGGTTATGATCTTCTGCCCACTTATCAACATACTGACAAGGTATAAGAAGCTACAGAACCCTGATTGGTAATCTGGTCATATCCACACCTAGGAGATTTAGAAATTGATATGAAATCCAGTTCTAATAACCAAAAAAAACATGTTCATTAGAGGTAAAATTTCAAACCCTAACCCATAGTTGCATAGGGTTTTTCTTTCCATGGAACATCATCCTTGGCGTCAAATTGTGTACATCTATGCTATTGATGTTGAAATATAAAATTAAATGCATCAAAATGGAATAATGAAAAAACTTAGGGTTTAGTTTACTGTGGGAATATATAAGGCCTTGATGTATTTGATCTATAACATACTGAATATAATCATAATCAGTATTTGCATGAGAATTTTGCATGTCTAAGATGATCATTGTAATCACCTAAAAATGGTCACCTAAACCCTAGACCCCCAATCTCAGCATTTAATCAAGAAACCCTAACCTTGATTAAACCTAAGTCCTAAATCAAACAGGCAATTCATCAAATTGAACTGATCTGACCTAAACCCTAGGTCCTAATCAATCATCGTACTTGATTAATTAAT
>MU227578.1:2340849-2354705 GCA_018584345.1 Thuja plicata | reverse complement strand
TAACAATATCTGCATCTATTCCACATGCATAAACATAACTTTTAATAATTTTGCATCTTGATTATATCTAACATCCACATACTAATCCAATATACCAAACCATCAAAACTAAGTCTTAAACATAAATATGCATCACTTACACAAAGTATCTAATAGATTCCCTGATTACATAATCAGGTGTTGTATACAAGCAAAGGATTCCATGAATCCATAAAGTAATACATGTGTCCCAAAAGTCTGACTATAGCAAAATTAGTATTGACTGGAGAGCATAAAAATAAGAAATAGTGTTAAGATTATGTCAGACTGGGGTAGGCCTCACATATACATCTTGTGATCTTTAGATTAAGTCCTTCAAAACTTTCTTCTAAGCATTGTATGCTCTGATACCAATTGTTAGAATGACTAAGAGGGAGGTGAATCAGTTAAAATCAGTCTCCTTACAAATTATCCTACAGTCCCAAAATTCTCCAGATGTATACCAAAACAAATTCAAATATAAAACTTGCTCGGTGAAAATGTATTTTGTTATCTCAAACTATCATCGATAGTGTTTACTGAATGTCATTATATTAATACTGTGATTACCAATCTAGCTAAATTAAAAAAATTTTAAAGTAAAATAACAATCACAAACATTCATGCACATTGACACATATATTTTTAATGTGGAAACCCTGCTAAGGGAAAAACCACCTAGGACCTGTAACCCAAAAATATTTTCACTCTTCTAAAGTGAGCTCAGTAAAGAGTCAACCCTGTTAAAGGTTACAATGCACACTGTTAAATGTGACCTTTTTATAGGATTTAAAACTAATAGTTCTCTCTTGACCATGCATTCACTATGGGGTCAACAAGAAAACACTCAACATTCTCTGAATGTTATAATAAAGACTTTACTCTCCTACTCGGTTAAGAAATTTATCTATAACAATGATTAAAGTAATACAGTAATAATTTGATTCAAATACAACTTTGTTTTGTAGATATTTATATCTATGCTAAGTACATAATACCTCTGATAATTTTTTACTTAATCAGTTAATCTCATACTTCATACTTGTTCTAATCAATAATGCTCTTTCCTCTATCGCTCAGTTATATCTGCAGAAAAATGCTCGGTTCTATCTTTAACCGGTTTGATCAGTCATGCATAAACTCGTATGTATGTGCATCAGGTGTTTTTCAAAATGAATCACTTGTCTCTTATATCAAAATCATAGCTCATTTAATTTCCATCCTTTAGATCTTGTTGCTTAATCTCCATCGTTCATTTTCCCACTTGATCCATCCTCGGCAGTTGTGTTAGAAAAATGTTTCAATCTTTGTCGTCTGATCTTCATTGAATTTTCATGACTATTTGATCAAATAAATAGCTTTATCTTTTACCTCAAAATCATCAATTTCCAGCTCAACATCCTAGTCACCCTCAATTTGAATTAACTTCCCAGTCTTATTATTAACTGTGTTGTGTTGGGGATCCCTAGATCGGTTATCACTATGCTCAGTATACACTATGTTTTAATCAGTGTCCACTCTCTTTCAATGTATACATAACTCTTCATTTTCTGATCACATAAACATTGTTTTTTCCAGATCTCAAATTAACAACAAATGTTTTCTACCATAATAATACTCAAATAAGTTTACATCAATGACAATGCATTAACTGATAATGTTTATCATCACTTCTACAAATCAGTTGAATATCAACATATGACTTCAAACATTCAATCAGTTATAGTTCATCAATCTCTCCCTTTGGCATTGATGGAAAAAAAATATTAAATATGCAATATAAAATGCCATACAAAAAAATACCAAACTTTTGTTCTACAACTGCAACAATTCTGTAGCTCCCCTTAGCTTGAATATAAACTGTGTCAGTATAAAAACTCACCATACAGACTCTCCCTGTAGTTTTGGCTTTTCTATTCTTGAATATCTTTGTAGATTAGATATGTCCCTTTCTCTTTTCTCCCTTTTGTGGATAGATATTTCATTGATCATTTCTCTCCCTTTATATTTCATCGATCAACTATCTCCCTTTGAAAACAATTCCAAAAATAAATATACAGCTCTTTAGTAGCCAAATAAAATATCTCTAATTTTTGGTGTAGTAGGTACCTTTCAGTGTACTAATATCTCTATGTCAGTCTAGTTCAAATTTTCATCAACATGATTGATATTATAATTTCATGTAGGTTGATGCAACCTCCCACTTAGTTTAGTTACCAATAGACAAGGGATGAACACCTAGTCTACCTCTCAAGTACTCAAATTTATCCTTCGATAAGGGTTTTGTGAATGTGTCTTCAATTTGTTTGTTTGATTGCAGATATTCTTGTATTACTTGTTTATCTTGTACTTGTTCCATCCAATAGTGATCTTTGCATGCATCATAGGATTCTTTGAAATATTTATAGAACTTGTATTATCACAGTAAATTATCACTAGTTTGGTGATCTCTTCATTCATTCCTTTCAACAATTGTTTTATCCATGCTATGTTAGAACAATTTTCAGAAGCGGAAAAATACTCTACTTCTGCAATTGACTGAGATATGCATCCTTTCTTCTTTCTTATCCAAGTAACTAGTCTTTCTCCAATAAATAATGGTCCACCAGTAGCTCTCTTTCTATCACCTATGTTCCCAGCCCAATCAACATTATAGTACAAACTTTTAATTCAAACTTTCCTTCTCTTGTGTATAATAGTCCATAATCCTCTATATTCTTCCAATATCTAAATATTCTTTTCACAGAAGTCATATGTGATTCCCTAGGGTTAGAACAAAATCTTGCAACTATTCCAACTGCATGTGCAATGTCAATTCTTGTGCATGCAACATACATCAATTTACCAATCATAGATCTATACAATGTCTGATTTGCCTCAAGTGTCTTGTCTTCTTTTGTTAGTTTGCATCCTGTCACCATAGGTGTTTTAGCTGGTTTTGATTCTTCCATTTTAAATTTCTTTAGAACTTCCTTGATGTATTTTGATTGAGTAATGTAGATACCTTCAGCCTGTTGTAAAATCTGTAATCCTAGAAAAAAATTTATCTCTCCAAACATTGACATCTCAAATTCTTTTCTCATTTCATCAGCAAACGAAGGCATAAGTTATCATTACCCCCAAATATAATATAATCAACAAATATTTTAGTAATAAGAGTTTTATCATCATTTCCTCCTTTTAAATACAATTTTTTGTTGTCACTTTCTCTAATCAATCCAATGCTTATAAGATAAGAATACAATCTTTCATACCATGCTCTCGGTGCTTGTTTTAGTCCAAATAAAGCTTTGTGTAACTTACATACCATGTGTGTCTAATCAAGATCAACAAATCCTTTAGGTTGTTCAATGTATACCTCTTCTTCTAGTATTCCATTTAAAAATGTAGACTTCACATCCATATGATATAACTTGAATCCTTTATATGCAACGTATGCAAGTAGTATTCTTACTCCTTCAAGTCTAGAAATGGGTGCATAATTTTCTCCATTTTTATTCTTACTCCTTATTGTGCATACCCTTTGCAAACTAATCTTGCTTTATTTCTAGTTACATTCCCATCTTCATTCAGTTTGTTTCTGAATATCCATTTGGTGCCAATGAAATTTTTATCACTCGGTCTCGGTACTAATGTCCATGTCTTATTTTTTTGTATCTTCTCAATTTCCTCATTCATAGAATTAATCCATTCTTCATTTTCTAATGCATCTCTAACATTCTTAGGCTCAAATTCATAAATTAAACAAGTGTCATCTTTGAACTTACTTCTTTTCATCATGCCATCTCTTTTATCTCTAATAATCTGATTCCGTGGATGATGTCTTCTCACATATTTAGAAAGTACAGGTTCAACTCTTGGTTCTTCATTATCTTCTTATATATGTTCATTGTCTTTTGGTTCATGGTCTTTAGTTTCAACATTTTCTTGATTCTTAGTTTGTGCTACCTGTTGCCCAGTGACATTACCCTATTGCACGGTAAACAGTTGCGGTAAATGCTTCTCTCTAGTATATCTGTACAACACTCTTTTCAATCATTAGTGTTCTGGTACAATCTACAATTGATATATTGCTTCTTTTATAAATTCCATTATGATGTGGTGTCCTCGGTGCAGAAACCAGTCTTTTGATTCCATACTCATTACAAAAGTTAGTGAACTCATCAGAAATAAATTCACTTCCTCTAGAAAATCTCAAACACTTCATTTCTCTTTTAGTTTCTTTTTCCACTCTATCATTGTACCATTTAAACATCTTAAATGCTTCAAATTTTTCTTTTAGGAACATGGCAGTCATCATCCTATAGTAGTCATCAAAAAATAAAATAAAATATATTTCACCATAATAGCTATGTGTTCTCATTGGTCCACATAGGTCTGTATAAACTAACTCCAAAATATCATTAGATGAAAAATTCTTTCTCTTGAAACTAGATTTTGACATCTTACCCATTTGAAAATCTTTGCACATTACATGGTCTAGTTTAGATAATCTCGGTAAGCCTCTAACTTTTATTTTTCTACTAATCTTAACCATGTTGTCAAAATTGACATGACAAAGTCTTTTATGCCATAACCATATATCTTCATTCTTTTCCAATAAGCAAGTAGTTTCAGCTATGTCAAGATATAATAAGTTACCTTTAGATTTTTCACCAGTACCGATCAACTTTCCTTTTCAATCATAGATTCTAGCTTTTCTATTTTCAAATGCAACTCAGTGACCTATGTTAATCAACTGTGAAACACTAAACAAATTGTAGTTAAGTATTTTTACCCAATAACCATTTTCACATTTGATTTGATTGTTCATCATAATATTACCTTTTCCTTTTACTTAACAAGGTGTGTCATTTCCCATTCTAACAGATCCTCCATCACAATGTTAAAGAAATTAAAATTTTCCTTTATCATCAGTCATGTGATGTGTACAACCACTATCAATAACCCAAATGTCATGTTTACTAACTTTAGAGATAAGTGATGTTTCTACATACCTTTTATCTTCATCTAAATCATCTTTCAAAGCTACAAACACTATCTCAATATCTTCATCACTATTAGAACTACTGTCATTAAGTTTATCTTCAACAAAGTAACAAGATTTCTTACCTTTGTCTTTATAATCTCAGTTATCTCTTCTATCATACTATCAGTTTCTTCTGTAGTCTGATTCATCCTTTCTGTCATTAGATCTATCATTTCTATCAACATTCTTTTTTTTAGGCACCTTGCAGAAAAATGGCAATCTCTTTACAGTTAAAACAGATCAAAGGTAGTTTACCTTTATATCTCCCTTTACCTCTATGCAATCTTCTAACCTTTAAATCTTCAAGCTCATCAAGCTCATTGTCATCACTATCACTGTCACCCTTATTTCTGATTATGTGTTTAGTACTAGATTTACCAATTTTCAAAGTATACATAAATGCAGACTCTATAAATGGTACAATATTGTTGTAAAAGTTATTTAGCTCAAAAGAAATCAATCTTCCAACAAGACTATCAACAATAATGTTATTTCTAGGTCCAGCTCTCATTTCATGTATTTCAGAGACTTTAATAGAATAAATAGGCAATAGAATTCTAAGAATCTTACTCACACTAGTGTCTTCATCAATGGTTCCACCAGATCCTTGAATAACATTCACCACTTCCTTAAGTCAGGTATTATACTATGTTATTGTAACATATAAAATAGATAAATGTTACCTTAATGTAAGATATAAAATGGATCTTACATTTGAAATTAGAATGTTTATTGAAATGTAAGGGGTAAATATACAATATAAGAAATGTATGGGGAAGATAAGATGTTCCTTTTAACCTCAAATATACAAAGGAAATATCCAAATTGATTAACCCCAAAGGAAGGATCAATGCATAAATGAATCAATCGATTGGAAATGAGAGTAAAGAGGAAGACCTTAGATTGTATTTTATAGAAAATAATGTGTTATAGATTTAGGAAGATTCGTAAATTTAATTGCAATGAATAGAAGAAAAGTACTTACCTCAAAATGATACATATAGGAAGAATGTTGTTTTTGGGGTCTGCACTCAGTTTCTGGAAAATTTGCAACCAAATCTAGAACAGAAACGCAAAGATGAAAAAAACCTAGAAATCTTTTTCCAATTTGGCTCAATTCTAATTTTGACCCTGAATTCAATGTCACCTTTGACCCAGAATTTCTGATTTTGACCTAGGGAAGAATTGACCTCTGATTCTGACCTAAAATCTCTGACAAAAAATCTATTTCTAGATCTTGATAGTTTGCCAAAAAGGGTATCTGAATCTACACTCCAACTTGCTATTTTGAACCTGTCCCTGCGAGAAAAATGGTTTTTTTGTTGGGAGTGAGGGGTTTTCCTTGGTCAAACCCCAATTTTGGAATTAACCTCAAAGTATAATTGAAATTGCATAAGTAAAACAAAGTAAATAAATAAGTTTACCTTGCTTGTAGGGAAACCCTTGTGGAAGATTCAAATCCATGGATCCAGAAGTATGTATGCACCAAATGTATTTAGAATGTAGAATGTAGGATGTCTCAAATCAATTGCTTGTAGATATTCAACACCAATATTGAATGGATCTTGGAATAGGAAGAGGCTTGGAGGAATATGGATGGAGAAATCTTCAACAGGAGGGCTCCATAGAGCTTGAATCCTTCAATGGCTACCAATGGATCTCCTTAATGAATTAAGTACTTGAAGATGCTTGAATTCTTGAGAATAGATGAATGCTTCAATGGATATTTGGCTTTCTTCAAATCTTTCTTCTTAGCTTGTCCTTCACACTTAGATTTTACTTCTTAAGTCTTAGATGGTTATCAAGTCTTAGAGAAAATGAGAGGAGAAGGCTTCCTTATGTATGAATCTAGGAAACAATATTCTAGAGAGGCCTACATAGGAGAATTAAATTTCAATTAGACCTATATCCCTAGAAGAGGACCTATATTAAATATAATTTAAGAATTGTTGCTCTGAAGATTGAAACAGTCGACCCGGAAGCAAGAATTAATTATTTCTGAAGCCTGATATTTGGAAACCTCAGAAACTTGAAATCTAGACCTTGGGTCAAAAAAAGGTCAATTTTGACCTAGGTCAAGGTTGAGGTTGACCTTGACCTAGAAAGGTCAATTTTAACTCTGAAGTCAAAAATCATAGTTTTTAGTTTAGGGTGCCAGAAATAGGCTGGAGAAAAGTGGGAATTGGGGTAGAATAGGAGATAAATCCATATCCAAGTAAGAGACCCATTCAAGGTGCTTGATATGACCCCAAACCACTTACTCGAATGGCTAAACTAGTCTATAACAGAAGTGCTTCCATTTTATAACTATACATTTAGCCCCCACTTTAGCAAGAGTATGGACTCGATGCAAACTCTTGGTAAAGGAGATCATGAAGAAAAGATAATCTCATTGAAATCAAAAAGGGACAAAGAAATCCTGAAGCCCCCAGGGACTTAAGTCTTTGTCAACCCTAAGATCATAATAAGAGAGACATCACAAGTTAGAGAGAGAGAGAGATTACCTTGCCCAATGAGAACTTATGTCCCATTGTGAACCACACAAGGAAACAATGAAACTAGAAAGATGGAGTTGAACCACCTATTGAATGTGGCTACTCACTAGTCAACCCATTAGGGAGATCCGGTCTTAAGGACACCTCGACCTTAAGGGACCAAAACATTGTAAATTGAAATAGGAGTGATCAAGAGATCAGTATAAATTTAAACTGGAGAGATCAAGAGATCCTATAAGGTAAAAATTCATGCTTTAAGAATTGCTCTTTAATCCATAAAGGGTGAAAGTTTTAAGTTTAAAAATATTTTGAAAGTGCATGTGTGCAAAAAGTGAGTAGAGTGTATGCCCCCACATTAAAGTCATTGCTTACACTTTAACAAGAGAAATGACTTTAATGAAAACATAAACAACTCTACTAATTACGTTTCCACTACGAGATGCCCCCAAACAAAGACAAATCAAGGGAAATACCACATAAACATATAAAGAACACAGAAGGGATCTACCTATTGTGGGGTCAGTATGATCATAAGATAACATGTATATATAAATATGATATTATTGCAAATGAATTGACATCATTCCCCAAAGAAAGTAGAACTACAATTACAATGGAGGAAAGAAAACTCAAGAGTTATGAAGAAGAGTCTTTTCGGATCACAACATGGAGACCAAAAATAATCAGTGCTACCATGTCACAGATCCAAGCAGACTACACAAGGAACACATTTATGAACAACAGAACAAGTACAACATAACATGAAAATTCTATATAGTAGAGTAAAGATACATATAGAGGAATTGTGCAATAGGTTTGATTCCTTTATCACCTTGCACCAACAAAGTAACAAGGGTCGTATAAAAGAATTTAACAAACATTTAACAAACACATTACGGGAGAAGCACAATACATCAGGCAAACACAAAAAGGGCTACCGTGAAGGACAAGACAATCAAGTGCATTGCCTACTCTCTCTATCTTGGTTTATATCATTTAGGGAAGGTGATCCACTTGTTGAGAGGATCAGCAGCTATTTGGTGGAGGACAAAAGAGTTAAAGGGTAATCTATCTATGGATACCCTCACTTGGGACACCTTTCTAGAGATATTCAAGGATCGTTACCTATCTGAGTACTATAGGCAGTGACGGATTGATGAGTTCATGACCTTCACCAGAGAGGGCTCACTGTCACACAGTATGAGTGTAAGTTCTTAGAACTTCTACCTTATGTTGACTACATGAGAGATGACAAGATAAAGGTCAACCACTTTGTTAGAGGGTTGAATGCATCTATATTAGGTTTAGTGTGCATGGTAGTTCCCAAGAACCTTCAAGAGGCTGTGGAAAAGGCCTTGATTGCTGAGGAGATTTAGGGTAGGGGACAGGATACATGAGATCAGTCACAAAACCAAAACACCACACCACAAAATTCAGGGTATCAAAAAACACATTGGAAAGGGAATAAAAACAACAATCAGAACAATAACAGGCATTCCTTGGGATCTTACAAATCTCCTCCCTCTTAGTAGCAGTCATATCAGGGACAAAAATAGAAGGCCCCTCAAGGGAAATAGGGCTCCAAGCCCAAAAAGTGGTAGTCAGAGGCTCCTAGTAAGGACCAGAGGTCAAAAGCATCATTGGCACCCCCATCTAGGACTCAGCAGTCCTCCAGGGGTGGTTATAGTAGTTCTAGCAGGATAGGAGGCTCACAGTATTCTAGACCCCAAGGTACCCAGTTTCAAACTTGAGGGCCATGTTATTCTTATGGTGCCATGGGGCACTTGGCTAGAGAATGCCCTCAAGGAGGTGGTCAGCACACCACAACATTAGAGCCCACTATTGGTGATATGGGTAGATCCCATAGAGTTTTTGCAGTGGTTGACAACTGCCAGGCAGAACATCAGGCTACTATGATTGAGACTACAGGTATGATTGGAGGTAATAGAGTTACTATTCTATTTGATTCATGTGCTATAGATTCTTTTGTTTCTCCATTGGTTGTGGAGCATTGCGGGCTAGTGGCAGCTAGACAAGAAGTTAGTTGGGAGGTAGAGTTAGCCTCAGGTTCTAGAGTACCCATCACCTCCTTAGTTAAGGATTGTCAGATAGAGATTGGTTCCATGACCATCATTTCAGTTCTATGTATCACTCCTCTTGGATCCTATGGGATAGTACTTGGCATGGATTGGCTTTTTGCACACAAGGCCAAGATAGACTGCCGACAAAAGAAGGTAGAATTTTTAGATGACCACAGTAATGCTATAGTAATCTCAGGGGTTCAGAGGGCAGTATCCATTCATATGATTTCCACTATGTAGCTTAAGCGGTGCATGCAAAAAGGGTGCTAGTTATTAGCCAGCACAATTAGTGATAGGGCTGAGGAAGTAGAAAAGGAAACTTCTCTTGATGATCATCCCATGTTACAGGAATTTGCAGATGTGTTTCTTTGATAATTTCCCAGTATGCCTCCCCATAGAGTAGTTGATTTCCATATAGACCTTGTGACTGGTGTTGCACAAGTATCTAGGGCACCTTACAGAATGTCTCCTAATGAGCTTAATAAGCTCAAGATTCAGCTTGAGGAGCTCCTTGAGAAGGGGCACATATGACCTATTATCTCTCCTTGGGGTGCACCAGTTATCTTTGTCAAAAATAAGGATGGATCACTTAGATTGTGTATGGATTACAGGTAGTTAAACAAATTAACCATTAAGAATCAATATCCACTGCCTAGGATTGATGACTTGTTTGATCAGTTGTAGGGTGCCCATGTTTTCTCCAAGATAGATCTTAAATCAGGGTACCATCAGTTGAGAATCATGGAAAGTGATATCCACAAGACAACTTTTCAGACTAGATATGGACATTATGAGTTCACTATTGTGCCTTTTGGTCTTACGAATGACCCTGCTGTGTTCATGAGCCTGATGAATGGGGTATTCTATACTTTCCTTGATAGGTTTCTGGTTGTGTTCCTAGATGACATATTGATATATTCTCGTAATGAGAAGGAACATGAGGAGCATTTGAGATAGGTATTACAGTACTTGAGGGATAACCAGTTGTATGGCAGTTTGTCAAAATGTGCCTTCTTCAGAATAGAGGTCTGATATTTAGGCCATGTTATTTTAGGTAATGGGATCTTAGTGGATCCATCTAAGATTGATGCCATTATGAATTGGCCAGCACCTACTTATGTGACCGAGGTTAGAAGTTTCATGGGTCTCACAAGATATTACAGGCGGTTTGTACAGGGATTCTCTAGAGTGGCTCATCCTATCACATCCCTTCAGTGAAAGGGAAAGAAGTTTGAATGGACAGAGAAGTGCAAGAGGGCCTTTCAGGAACTCAAGAAAGCACTTAATAGAGCACCTATTTTAGCAGTGCTAGAGCCTACAACAGACTTTGTAGTCTGCATAGATGCTTCCTTGGATGGTTTGGGGGAAGTACTTATGCAGGATGTGTGAGCTATAACATACGAGTCTAGGAAACTTAAGACTCACGAGCTCAATTACCCCACCCATGACCTTGAGCTTGTGGTAGTAGTGCATGCTTTAGTGTGATGGTGACACTTTCTCTTGGGACATCGATTTGAGCTTCATTCAGACGATCAGAGTTTGCAATATATATTCACTCAGCCAAACCTTAATGCTAGGTAGAGGAGGGGGATGGATTTCTTATGTGAGTATGACTTTGATGTCCATTATATCAAAGAAAAAGAGAATGTGGTTGCTGATGCTTTGAGTAGGAGGTGACATGAGTTATCTTCCATGATCACTGGTATAGACTTGACAGATCATATACTACACCATTTGCAGGAGGATGCCTTATATTTAGAGGTTTGTCAGTTGATCCAATCTCAGAGAACCCTTGAGGGTAGATTTTCAAAGTATTCCTTGGAGTCCAATGGAATACTACATCATAAAGGATGCATTTATGTACCTTCTTCTAAGGATTTGTGTAATATCATCATGCTAGAGGCTCATAGAACCCCTTATGTGGCACATCCTAGAGTTAAGAAGATGCATGTTGATTTGAAACAGCTCTATCATTTGTCCGGTATGAGACAACATATTGCAGAGTTAGTAGCCCAGTGTCTTGAATGCTAGAAGGTTAAGGCTAAGCATGGTCATCCTGGAGGGCTCCTTCAACCTCACGAGGTACCTATGTGGAAGTGGGATGTTATATCCATGGATTTTATCATTGGTCTCCCTATGTCATCTCATCGCCATGATGCTATCATGGTGATAGTTGAAAAGTTGACCAAAGTGGCCCACTTCTCACCCGTTCACACCACATTTACAGCCCCAGCAGTGGCTCAGGTCTTCTTGAGAGATATAGTCAGACTGCATGGCATTCCTTAGAAGATCATTTCTGACAGAGATTCTCTCTTCACATCATCTTTTTGGAGATAATTACAGGAAGCTTTGGGCACCAGGCTCAACTTTAGCACCACTTATCACCCAGAGACAGATGGTCAGACTAAGAGAGTGAATCAGGTTCTTGAGGATATGCTTCGTATGTATGTTATGGATCATCAGGTCAAGTGGGAAGAGTATTTGCACTTAGTAGAGTTTGCCTATAATAATGGGAATCATTCATCTTTGGGTATGCCACCATATCAGGCACTTTATAATAGACCTTGTAGGACACCTTTAAGTTGGGATAGGAATTAGGATAGAGTTACCATTGGACCACAACTAGTACTAGAGATGGAGCAGTAGGTAGCCTTAATTAGGCAACGTCTCCTAGAGGTGTAGGATCGACAGAAGAAATATGTCGATGCAAAGAGGATAGATTGGGTATACATGGTCGGAGATAGGGTCTTCTTGAGAGTGCAGCCTCAGAAGATTCCAATCCATTTTAGAAAGGGCTCTAAGCTTGCACCTTGATTTGTGGGACCATTTGAGATTTTGGAGAGGATAGGACTAGTTTCTTACCATCTAGCCATGCCACCTAGCCTGTCACGCATCCATGATGTGTTTCATGTTTCTATTTTTAGAAAATATATTTATGATGAGTCTCACATTATAGATTGGGATGCCTTATAGGTGGAGTCAGACGGGCAGCTAGCATTGGAGCCTATTCACATTTTGGCACGCCAGATGCTTGGCCTATGAGGCCAAGAGCTAGACCAAGTTAGAGTTCAGTGGGATTGCTATGATGAGGTTATAGCTTCATGGGAGGACATAGCACAAATGAGAGCTCAGTATCCCCATATTTTTGATGAACTCTAGGAGGAAGTTCAAGCCTAGGGGGGGGAGGATGTGAGGCCTCACCCCAAACCCCATCGTAGTTTTCCAATTTTTCTACTTATGATAGATTTAGCATATGATACTTTACTTTTGATGTACTATGGACATTATGGACTTTATGCTTTATGCCATGGATTTGATTATTTTGGATGTATGGACACATGATGCTTTATGATGCACCTTATGGACTATACTATGTTTTATATTATGGACATTTATTCTGAGACTATTGATTTGGAAACTCATTATAATTATGTTATGGTTATTGATGAGATTTGGAATTATTTGATATAGATGTTGAATTTCAATTTATTGCATTGTGAATTTTACCTTATGATAAATGCTTAAAATGAGAATTATGTAATATTGAGATCTTTAGTAATAACTTAGCATATTGATGATGTCCTTATATTCTAAATATTTCTTATTTCTTTATGATGTATATTTATTTCCTCGGACTACTGATATTTGAATTGAGTGTGTAGGTAAGAAACCATGGTATTTTATCCGGGGAACCAAACAAAGGGAAATGTGAACTCAGTTTGAGCCAAGGTTGCGTCTAATGAAAGACAAGACCTCGTTGTTTTGTAATTTTATTTGTAAATGTATTTGGATGATTGTGGTAGTGTAATCTTTTAATATATTTCTCAATTCTTTGTGAATCTTCCTAAGTGGATATGACATGGCCTAGTGATGTGTAAATGTTGTGTATGTCATTTGACACTTGTGTTTTGTACTTAAGGCCATGACATGTCAACTTGGGAATGGTTTTCCACCTACCTAGATTAGTACATTAGTGAATCCCCATAAGCATACCTTATTTTGGGAGATGGGAGTGTGGTCATCTCAATGGAATTTCGAAATTTCTCTTAGAGTGGACTTTTAGAGGGGTTGTGGAGTGTCCAGGGGTATTTTGGGGTCATTTTTAGGTATCCCACTTGTTATACCAATAGTTAAGGGCCTTTTTAAACCTAGGATAGCCCCTATTTGACCATGTGACCCTTCCAAAAAGTTGATTTCCCAAGTTGGACGAAAATCAACTCTTGTGAGGCTTGA
>MU227578.1:2283185-2321820 GCA_018584345.1 Thuja plicata | reverse complement strand
AGCATGTTCTCTTAATTAAATAATATTTTTATTTTTATTTTTTCTCTTTTAAATTAAATAAGGCTCAAACCTTAAGAAATATTGAATTGATTATAATATGATCAAGGAAATTGATATAATTGATATTGTTGATATTTGAAAATATTGATTCAGGGATTTGATAAATTGAGAAAATAATAAAATGGGGCCCAAAGTCTAGGCGACCATTTTAGGGTGCATACAATTCCTAACTCAGTTATCACTGTGCTCGGTATACACTATGTTTTACTCAGTGTCCACTATCTTTTGGTGTATGCAGAACTCTTCATTTTCCAACCACATAAATATTGTTTGTTCCAGATGTCCAATTCACAAAAAATCTTTTCCACCTTAATAATACTCAAATAAGCTGACATCAGTGCCAATACATTAATTGATACTGTTTATCATCACTTCTGCAACTCGGTTGAATATCAAAAAATGACTTCAAACATTCAATCAGTTATATTTCATCACATTAAGCTCTATAGAACCTTTACCTCTTACTACACATGGTGAACCATTACCAAATCTGACTGCACCACCATCATATTCTTCCATTGAAATAAAATTTCCTTTACCACCAGGTGATGTGTACACCCACTATCTATTATCCAATCACCATTTTAATTCATGCTTGAAATCAATGCCTTGTCTTCACTATCTCCATCTACACTGGTTGAGGGATCTTCTTTAACTTAAAAAGGACTATCTCTTCCTCATCATCTCTTCCATCAGATTCTTCATTATTCACTCCTTCTTCTGCTAGGTAGCATGCTTTCTTAATCTTGTCTTTCAAATTCCTAAATTTCTTGAACTTATCCTTCCTATCATTATCAGGACATCTAGATGCAATATGACCAATTGTTTTTACAAGAAAAAACATTTTAAAGGTAGTTTAACTTGATAATTTCCTTTTCCTCTAGGTAATCTCCTTTCTAGTAGTGCTTCTAACTCTTCTTGTTATCTTTCCTCATACAAGATAGAATCATAATTATGTTTCTATTTAGAACTATTAGAGACTTCTTTTACTTTCCTTGATGAACTAATGGTTAGGGAGGCCTTGAAAGTAGACTCTAATCTAGGCATACTATTATCAAAATTACTCAACTCAAAAGCAGTAAGTTTTCCAATTATAGAGTCTAGAGTCACATTAGTAGGACTAATAGATCTCAGTTCTTGTATAGAAGAGACTCTAATAGCATATTTTTGTAGAAGGGTTCTCAAGATTTTAATCACTACATCATCATCATCAAGTTGAAAACCATCTCCTTTGATAGAAAAGAAAACATCCTTAAGTCTTTGTTGTATTGACCAATATTTTATCCTTCCTACATTCTCATTTCATCATACTTTCCTCTAAGACTATCTAATTTAGCTTTCTGAACATGAGAATCATTGTCATGGACTCTTGCCAACTTATCCCACATATCTTTAACATTATCCATTTCTTTAATATCTACAAACTCAACATTAGCTAAAGCACTTTAAATTTATATCATAATAGAACTGTGTTCCAATTTTCTATTTATTTCATTAGGATTTAAAGTTCCAGTAGGTTGAACATACTTTTTTGTAAGATGATACAATTCTTTCTCTCCAATGCCAGATAAATGCAACTTCATCTTTCTTACACTTGTACAAAATTTTTCCTTAGAGAACTTGGGTGCTTCCTTCTTATACATCTTTGCATCTTTCCCCAAAATTTTTAGTCCTTCACAATCAAGGGACCTATTATATAATACCAATTTTTAATATATCTCTAATTACTGAGAGGGGAGGGGTGAATCAATAATCCACACAATTTTACCAATTCAAATTCTTAAAACTTTATGCACCAAAACATATAGCAGCAACTAACATAAGTAAAATTTCAATTTATAAATCCACAATTAATCAATCACACAATGTAAACACCATAACTATCATATGGAGACCCAAGTGGTAAAAAACCATCTTGTGAGATGATACCCACAAAATTTACACTCTTCTAGAATATGCCCTATGAGGAGCTTACCTTGTTAAAGGTTTACAAAACACTGTTAGGTGTTACCCTATTAGGGGATTTTACTAAGGCCTATTAGGATATTTTCCCTATTAGAAGAATCCTTTTTAGAGTTTTTTAAACACAAGTTAATGTTCCACCTTGTTAGATTATTTACAATAAAGATCTATTAGGATCTACCCTGTTAGGGGATTTTGGGTTAAAATAATTAGAAAGCAACAGATAGAATGATCTATGAAAACTACACTACCTTTTCATGATCTAATCCTTTTAATCTCTTAAATACATAACCATAATTCATATTATTCCTCAACTTGATCGCACTTGATTCCTTTACTTTCTTTGTCTTCAAATCCTTCTGCAATTTGCAGTCAACTTTCTTCCTCTTTCTGTTCTTCTTCAATTGTTCAACTATATAGAAATACTTCCATCGACTTACAAAAAAGCCTAGATCTGAGATATGACTAATTTAGATCATCCTAGGAAAGATAAAATATATCTAGACACTCATAAAAAAATTTTCTCTGACCGCATCGGCTTGCTCATCAATTTTACCTTGGTAGCTAAGCCTTTTTAAAAACCTCTTTTGACAAAACAAAAATTTCTTAAATGTGTACCTTGATCAATATGTTGTCAAGTAAGTCCAAAAATCATGGAACTAACTTTCCACATTACGAAAGTCATCACTGATCATTTGGTTATAATGAATTCCATCATCAATCAACAAATCTTCATATCCTGTTAAAAATGTTGTCTTGTTTACATGTTCACTCAGTTAACATCACTTCCAGTAAATTAAACTAGAAGTAATGGTTAACATTATGATCCAAACTTGTACATGTAGTATCCTGTGATCGCTCAATGGAATACTTCATAGATCTAAAACAACAATCAAATCATTTAATGTCCATCACTGATATTTTAGCAATCACCTAGTTTGAGTTCATTCCAACATAACTAACTTAATTATCCATATCAAACATCATGGTGTAAAAGTTATAATAAACACACATAATATAACCTTCCATAAAAATAGAAACATTATAAACATACCACAAATCATGATTCACTTACACAATATTAGGTAATATACTAAAAACAATAAGTCAAGTAGTTGACATGAATGACAACCAAATAACTGATTTGTTTGTCATCAAATCTATACCAATCTTCATCAATGCTTCACTTATCATCACTACATCACTTATGATAATAAAAAAGTACTTGTTTTAGCATTAGATCTAATACTTGTAACACTAGGTCTCATATTTGTCTTACATACATTAGCAGTATTTCAAACCTTATGACAATTGAAACAAACCGGTCTATAAGATCTCTTACCATATTTTATTTCATTCACCTTGGGTGTAGACTTTACATCTTGATTGGTCTTTTTGGTACCTAAAGATTGACCAACCTCATAACTGGTGTAGCTTAAACTATGAATCTCTTGATGCATCCTATAATTCTTGAGTTGTTCATCAATTTTTGTAGAACTTTCACTAAATTTCTTGAGTAAATCATTTTCAACCTTCAACTCACCTTTCAGTTTCTTTTTTTTTTTTTTAAGATTTGCATTCTCCCTTAAGGATTCTTGATTTTCTTCATTTGTCTCATGTAGATATGCATGCAATATACCAAATTATTTTTCAGATTTTAAGATCTCATCCACCTTAGCTTGTAGGGCTTCATCTACAATTTCCCTTGCTTCTTCTACTGTCTTCCTTGCTTCTATTTATTCACCCATTATGATTGAAAAAATTCTCTATCTTTTGATGTTCTTCTTCTTTTTATGTAGCCACTCATTCTCCTAAGACAATTATTCCAAAGCTGCTTCAAATTCCTCGGATCAACTTTGTTCAGATAGTTGTTCAAGTTTCTCAACAAGTTCATGTCTCTTTTCTCTTGACTATTGGAGTTTTTATTTAATCCTTTCAACGAATTTATTAGCATCTGCAAGCTTCCTTGAAAATATTAAACCCTCCATGTCTTCCTTAAGGATCCTCCTGAAGCTATAAGGATTCTTTAACAAAACTTGGCTCTGATGCCTATTATTTCTTATAAGGCACTGAGAGTGGGGGTGAATCAGTGCAACCAGAGCTCTACAAAATAATTTCATAAGCTTACAAATAAACCAACATGCAAAGGTAAATGCAACATAGAAGAAAAGTAAAACATGCATTAAAAAACATAACACAAGGACACCAATATTTTTGCATGGAAACCCATGTTAGAGGTAAAAACAATGATGGGAATTAGTACCACAAATCTCACTACTGCAACAATAAGATCTTCCCTGTTAGGAGCATTACATCACCTTGTTAAGTGTATACCCAGTTAAGAGTATCTATAACATGTTTTAAAGGTTATTACAACAGTCCTGTTGAGAACTACTCAGTTAAGAGATTTAAAAATCCTTCTAAGATTCTTCTTGTTAAAGTATTTAATCTTTAGAACTGTTAGGATCTTTCTTACCTTGTTAGGATTAACCATGTTAAATTATTTTGTTTGCAAGCTTGTTAGAACTTTCCTTGAGTAGAAAACTCAAAGAGTGACCTGATGATGGCACCTTTTGTCTGATAGATTCACTTTTGTACTACTCACTATGTTCACCTAATTGATCTAAAACTTCTAACAAACTTTTTCACTTCATCTTCAATGATCACAATCACCACATCACAAATATACCACACCAACTTAACGATTTTCTATCCTTTTATATAATTTATCAAGTTTATCATAAACCCTAAAATGTATTAAAAGTTGGCTCCATAAATCCATTCAAATTATATAATAAATTGTGCCAACATAGAAAATTGTAATGTTCAATTTCATCCCTCAACAATAAAATCCAAATTTAAATTGAACATTGATGAATAATTGAGCATAACCTCGATATAACTAAATTGACTAGATTGGTTGACTATTCTTGCCGATATCACTAGCGTTTTTGTTAAATATATTTATGCACATTAAATCTACTTAAGATATCATGGATTTAGGTAAACATGTCTTTTTTAATACTAACTGACCGATCGCACCATCTGAATCTTCAATATTATCATCAATCATCAAATTTACCAATATTGTCTGTATTATCAACGATACAGGGAACACTTAGAAAAATCCTTATGTAATAAAATTTATCACTAGTATATAAGATGTGACCTATGAAATAGAATTTTTGCCAACAATGAAAACACTACAACATACACTACATGATCTACTACACAATCATCTTCATCATATGCCAACATTTTCTCCCATTTATCTTACTAGACGTTAGGGGTTTGGAAGCTTTACTTAGTGAGCTAGAGGTTCCATACAAAAATAAAGGGGATTGGGAATTTAAGGGGTCCTGATCAAGAAACAATATTAATGGTTCCAGAGTGACAAATAAATTTCTTTTATCTTGGGATATGAGCATCAATGATGTTACCAAGTGGGGGGAGTGAAAATTAGGGACTTAAAAAAACAATAGCTTTTGGGGCCAAAGAACTAAGTGAAAGGTATATAGCTTGTAAATAAATACCTAGTGTAGGGGAATAGGATTATTTCCTTGATTTATAAAATTTTCCATCACCTCCATGACTAAGGATTCTGATGCAGAGGGTTCGGTGATGATGGTTAAACAAGGTTGCTAGTGAAAGTATACCCTTAGGCTTGAAACACCTAAATTTCAAAGGATGACCCAAAAAATATCCCAATGAATGGTTATGATGTTATTAGGACATTTATAATAAGGAATGGTCAATTAAATGGTTTGTAACCCCACCAAACACTCACACCTTCAAATACTCTTATAAGCCCTAGGCTCCTTGTAGCCCAATAATGACCTTTTTAGACACTTAACTCCAAACTTACCAAAAAAACTCCCTAAGATAAGAAAATTTTTGGATACCCTTTATCCCCTTACAAAACATACCAAAATATTTTATGTTTCTCCTTTGGAGAAACTGTCCCAAAACTAAACTGTACCATGTTTTAGAGAGCGCTAAAACATCCACTTTACAAAGAAAGTGTATGAGGATCTCACTCCCAGACCCCAAGACTCTCAAAATTCTTCAAAAATGACTCTAATGAAAGGAAAAACCAATCAATTTGGCCCTAAGTCCCCTGAAACTATGAAACCCCAAGTTTGGCTCGAAAAAACCCTTGAAACTAGGCCTTTCTAAATCTCCCACTTCCCAATACTTCTGACACTAACCATTGATGGTTTCACCATTTAATTTTCATTCTAGTACATCCCAAATAATCATGCATACCCCTCCTTAGATTTTTGGTTGCTGCTCCAATCCAAGCAATTTTAACCCTTCACAACCTTCAAACTTGGTGATCACCTTCTTAATTCAACTCATATGAAAAATATCATGTTAGGATAATAATGTACATGTTATTTAGGAATCAGTTCATGAGAAAAATACATGAAATTCATGGAATGACCCTCCTACATTAAGATTTGGTTAAACTGTTATGAGAAAATAGTGAATTATTAGGGCTGTCAATGCAAAATTGTATAAATCTGAGACAAAAGATTCTTAAAAGAATTCAAAATTGCATTAAAAAATAGCATGGATGTATTAAAAGAATTTAAATAAAAATAAAACTCTTAAGAATTCAAATCATGCAATGGAAACATAAGGAAAATGTAAAATTCTAAGTTTTATTTGCAAATCTGAATAACAGTCTGTACATCCAATACTCCCCCTCCATACAATCATTTAAATCCTTTATATATACTCCCTAAAAACTTCCCCCAACTGATTTGGATTGGTTACATGGCTCTGTTAAGCCATTAAACTCCCTAAAACCATTTTTCAACTCGTCGTTACAGTTTGGATATTTAAATTACAAACTTTAGGAAAATGATTTAATTTCATCTTAATTTGAAAACCATTAACACTTATGGATTAAAAACACTTTATTAATCACTCCTAGACTCTCCTAGCCTATTCAGATACTACACTATCATCATTTTCAAGTTTTTAGTCCTAAGGTCCTTATGAGGACCTTTAGGGCATTACATTCATTTATTACATTTATTGCCCTTATACATTATGGGCTTCAATACATTGATATCAAATTCATTCCAAGGATTCATCTCTCCTCCATGCTTCCATGGTGTCTTCATACCATTATTTTTCTTCTCATGAGGTGATCCTACACCATACTCCCCAAGAATGAAAGCATTCTTGTCCCAAGGAGTATTCTTCTTCCATGCATCATTTTGGTCATACCATGGCTTTATCTTCTTGTCAAAGACCCAATAGTCTTCCAAGGTCACCTTCTTCCTATTTCTCCAACTTGTATTCACATTACACAATTGGTTAGAAACAAAATATCTAGTTTTATGCCCTTTTCTATGACATTGCTTCTATTCAAGGGACTGTCTTCTTGCCCCTATGTGCTTCACATGATGCCTCTTCAACCGCTGCTTCCTTTCACCTTTATTATTCTCTCCAAGAGGACAACTAATGGTCCCCACTTGCACACATTTCAAGTCCCAAAGTCCTATATCACTAGGACTACCCCTTTTCTCAGTTTTCTACCCTTAGATAGTCATCTTCCAACTAGTATCATGGTGGGTCTTCCACTACAAAATCTGATCCCCAGAACACATTATGATCTTCTCTTTACCCTTATACACTAAAGGTTTCATTTCATACTTTTTGTTACCCTTATGCCCAATGTAGGTGTTCAAATAACCATCATGCTTGGTTCTTCTTTCCCATTGCCATGGTCTCCCTAAAATTATGTGTCCACAAATCATGTCTATCACATCACACAAAACATTATTGTGATATGCACCAATTGAAAAATCAACATAAACTTTCTCCTTAATGAAGATATTTTGGTTTGTACTAACCCAAGTTGTATAGTACACTCTAGGATGAATAAATGTCTTCAATTTCAACTTATTAACAACTTCATAAGAAACCAAATTGCTATGTGCACCATAATCTACTATCAACATGCATACCTTATGCCTTGTCAAAAAATTGGTTCTAAAAATGCTTATTTGTGGTGCTGGTTGAATTGGTTCTCCTCTTCCCATCAGAAGAAACTCTCCTTTCTCTAGATAAACTAGTGTAGAATCATTTTTCTCCTCTTCTTGTTGTATGATATTTGTTCTCCTATCCCTGGTTTTTTCTTGTTCATTCCACTTAGGACATCTGAATGATTTGTGACCCACTTCATTACAATGAAAACACTTACCTATGAAAGTACCACTTCCTCTTCTTCCTCCAAATCTACTACCTCTATTATTGCATCCACCTCTCTGATCTGATGTGGTTCCCTTTCCTTTATCCTTGTCATTGGTCCTCTGAGAATCTTCATTTTTTCTTCCACCTCTTCCTCTTATGGCTCCTCCTCCTCTATTTTTTTGTCTCTCACTCTTCCTCTTCAAATTTTTCTCTGATCCGCTTGCAAGCTGAAACAATTCTCCTATGGTCCTTGGCACATTCAATCCTATCTCATCTTGTATGCTATACTTTAGGCCATTGATGTATCTATCCACCTTCTCATCTTCATATTCTACCCCTTCCCTAATGCTTAGAGTGTGAAACTACTCAGTGTATGACATGAGGTCCATGTCTCTCTACTTCAAATTGTTCCTCATCTTTATCTGGATTTCCAAATCTGATGGCAAGAATTGACTCTTCACCATAGTCTTCATTCTTTCCCAATTAGATATTTTATTCAACCCCCTTTCTATCCTCTCATTCTGAATACTATTCCACCATGTAAATTTTGTTCCCCTTAACCTTTCTTTGGCCAACTTCACCTTCTTGTCTTCTTCTAAATCTTCAAGATCAAAGTAATTCTCAAGTGCTTCTACCCATCCAAGAACCTCTTCAGTATCCATATTCCCTTAGCATATTAGTAAATCTACATTAATCTTACTTCTAGTACCTTGTACTTCCTTTCTCAATCTCAAAAACCTCCTCTCCTCATGATAATATTCTTCTCCATGACCCCTATTTTCTTGTCCTCCGTTGAAATATCCTTCTTCCTCATGGTTCTCTTCAAAAACCTCTTATCTCCTAGGTTCTCTCCTTTCTTTCTCCAGTGATTCTATCCTCTCTAAGAACTAAAGTCTCTCCATTCTCATTTGTCTTTCATCTCTTTCCCTTGTGGCTTCCAATTCCTTAATTATATTTCCTTCTCTTCTAATGTTTCCTTTAGTTCTTCTATCTCCCTTGCCATTTGATTTTTGGGTTCCATGACTCCTGACTTCTTCCCTCATACTCCCACAAGACCTACTAGTGGGCTCTCATACCACTTGATGTAGAGGGTTGGGTGATTATGGTTAAACAAGGTTTCTAGTGAAAGTATACCCTTAGGCTTCAAACACCTAAATGTCAAATGATGACCCAAAAAATCTCCCAATGAATGGTTATGGTATTCTTAGGACATTTATAAAAAGGAATGATCAGTTAAATGGTCTGCAACCCCACCCAACGCTCACACCTATAAATACTCCTATAAGGCCTAGGCTCCTTGTAGTCCAAAAGTGACCTTTTTAGACACTTAACTCCAAACATCCCCAAACAACTCCCTGAACTAAGCACCTTTTTGGATACCCTTTATCCCCTAACTAAACATACCAAAATATTTTATGTTTCTCCTTTGGACCAACTATCCCAAAACTAGATTGTACCCTATTTTAGAGAGGGCTAAAATATCCACTTTACAAATTAATCATATGAGGATCTAGACCCCAAGACTCTTAAAATTCTTAACAAATGACTCTAATGCAAGGAAAAACCAACCAATTTGGCCCTCGTACCCCTGAAACTAAGAAACCCCCAATTTGGCTCCAAACAACCCTTAAAACTAGGGCTTTCTAAATCTCCCACTTCCCAATACTTCTGACACTAACCATTGATGGTTTGACCATTCCATTATAATTATAAGACAACCCCAATCATCATACATACCCCTCCTTAAGGTAGATTGTTGGTTTCTTCTCCAATCCAAGCAATTTCAACCCTTCACAGCCCTCAAACTTGGTGATCACCTTCTTAATTCAACTCATCTACAAAATATCATGTTAGGATAATAATGTACATTTTATTTAGGCATCATTACATGAGAAAATAAACATGACATTCAGTGAATGACCCTCCTACATTAAGATTTGGTCAAGCTGTTATGAGAAAACAAAGATTTATTAGGGCTGTTAATGCAAAATTATATAAATTTGAGACAAAAGGTTCTTCAAAGAATTCAAAATTTCATTAAAAAATATTATGGATGTCTTTAAAGCATTGGAAACACAATACAACTCCTAAGAATTCACATCATGCAATGGAAACATAAGGAAAATGTAAAATTCTGAGTTTTATTTGCAAATCTGAATAACAGTCTGTACATCCAGTACCTCCCCCTCCATACAATCATTGAAATCCTTTATATAGAATACCTAAAAAATTCCCCCAAACTATTCAAATTGGTTACATGGTTTTGTTAAGCCATTAAACACCCTAAAACTATTTTCCCCCCATTTTTCAACTATTCGTTACATTTTGAATATTTGAATTATAAACTTTAGGAAAATGATTTAATTTCATCTTAATTTGAAAACCATTGACACTTATGGATTCAAAACACTTTATTAATCACTCCTAGACTCTCCTAGCCTATTTAGACACTGTACTATCATCATTTTCAAGTGTTTAGTCCTAAGGTCCTTATCAGGACCTTCAGGACATTACATTCATTTATTACATTTATTTCCCTTTTACATTATGGGCTTCAATACAATGATATTGATTTCATTCCAAGGATTCATCTCTCCTCCATGCTTCCATGGTGTTTTCATTCCATGTTTTTTCTCCTCATGAGGTTCTCCTGCACCAGATTCTAGAGAGTTAAGCAAAAAAAATGAAAAGGGGATAAGATCATGATTCCTAAAGTGGTTTACAAGTGGCATAAGATAGTAGTATTACACATTGAAGAATCCTTCCAAAGTAAAATATTTCATTACCATTAAACAAATCTAGTTTCAAAGTGGTGGTATCTACTCCCTTTCATATTCTCCCTGCATCTTTACTAGAGCTTCTCCTCCTTTAAAGAACCTATTAATACTATGATTATATACCACCCAGCTAGTTTTCTTCCATTCCCTATCCTATGAAGGTAACCTAGTAGCCTTTGTAATCATCTCTTCATTAATTTCAAAGGAGATTACCCCTGTTGTAAATTTCCTATCCTCCAATGAGGTGGAAAACTGCATGGATGAATCCTCATCAAAGCTATTAATAGACTCTATAAATTACTATTAGTGGTGGGTTGGCAATAATGTCAAGAATCCCCTCTTTCCCTATAGATATGCCACATGATGATGTCATTTTTTAAATTTTCAGCCTTACCTAGCTTAATGCAAGCATGATCCCCACCCACTTCTAAGAAAATGAAGAAAAAGGTTACCAAAAAGACCACCCTAGGAATAAAACTATAGACCCAAAAACAATTGAAGGAACTTTCAATAGAAACCCAATGATTAAAAAGGAAAGGAAAGTGTTGTGTGCTAGCTTGGGTATAATTATTAAACCATCTTCTCAAAAAACATAGTTCATGTAGAGTACAAGCCCCCACATACAATGGTCCTTTCATCCCAATATACAATAAATACACACCTTTACATGAAATGAGTAAGAAAGTGTGTGTTATCATCAAATGATTTCAACTCATCATTATAGAACCCACTCCAACATTCATGTGATTCCAATAGGATTTGTCATACCATATAGGAAACTTAATATTAGTAAACATGATTTTACTATCGCACTTCTCTTGGCTAATCCGCATCCCCAAATCACCCCTCCACTTCATCTAGCAATTTAAATTTAAATTCAAAATTTCATCCAAGGTTTTTTGCTCCAAACCATCCAAATTGAAGCACCAATAGAGCAATTTCCAATACATAGTCATACATAGTATAATCCCAAAGGATATAATAGAAGAGTCACGTATTGATATTGGCAATAAACCTCTCATTAATTAGGAAGGAATCCATCTTCCTCATGCATCTCATCTCTTCCATGCCAAAACCAAGCATGACTATGGCATTGGCAACCATATTATCTTCCTTGAAAATATTATTAATATCAAAAAGATATTGTCCTAAGAGGATCTTGTGGATGGCACCCACATTTCTATCAATAAACCAATTGAATCAAGGCCAACCTTTAACAACTTCAATGATGAGTTTTAAATCCCCCTCTATGGATAACACCTGAGCTCTGATTGAGAGTTGAGACCCTAAAGGAGGCTCATTCCTTAAGTTTGGTTCTTTGTATTATTCTTAAGTTTACCACAGTATGTTGCAACCAAATATCCTACCCATTTTGATCACACCCCCTACAATAGCATTACACTGGCTTGTTCTTACAACACCATCAAAATTTAGTTTAAAATACCTTGGTCTAGAAGGAGAACATTTGGAATTTCCCATTCTCATCCTCTTAGAGCTATCAAATCTTACATAGGATTCAATGAGGTGCCAATTACTTACAATTATATTGTCAAGTTGTGATGGAGGTAAAGAAGGGAAATACCAAGTAGTAATTACAAGGTTCTCCATTAAGAAATTTATAGAAGACATGGAAGACTAATCAATCATACTCTCCACTCCATGGAAAAATTTGTAATTATTTCCTTCAAAATGAACCAACCTAGATGAGGGGGAACATGCATCCAAATATATCTAATAAGGGGGTCATGGGAAGAAATTATCTAATTAAAAACAAGTTACTCGACCTCACTATTCTTGTAATACCCACTCATGTTTTTCTTTTTAGTTTGTGATGTCGTACTCTTTTAGGCATTGGTTTCAGTTGTTTGGCCGAATTCTTTTAGGCCACATTTCATGTGAGCTGATATTATTTCATTTGATAATGATACATGTTTATGATGTTATGATTTTACCTTATGCATAGATAGATGTGATGATGTTATCATGTTGATTATTATATGTTGATTTCAGTTTATGATATACTTACCCCATACTCACATGTGTATGGTTGTCTTATATGTGAATGTACTTTTTGATGTGTTGTTGTGGTAGAGGATGGAGACATAGTTACTTCCTTTGGCAAGATCCACACGTTCAACCGATCCCTATCATTGATTGCAATATTATATTATGTATGTACATGTGTGTTCTTTTGGTGATAGGATTGCAGGTACAGGGCATCGTCTTCCCTGAATTGGCAGGAGTGAGCATGCCCACAAATATTCATCTCAATGATAAAGAGGGGAGGTAACATATAGATCCAAAACCCTAACCTAAGCCTAATCGTCCTATCATAGGATGAGTTTCAGTATGACTACCTTATTCAAATTTGTCTAGGTTGACAGAATTTGAATACCCTCTCTCTTGAATTTGTGAGTGTTTTGCTTGCTTATGCTTTCAGGTGATTTTTGGATTATTGAGTGATTTTCCATGTTTAGTGAATTAATGGATTATAGTTGAATTAATGATTTAATTATATCCTAAGTTTATTTTAAATAATTAATTAAATTGAAATATTTGAATATTATGATTTAATTAAATATTTAATTGAAAACTATATTGTATGTGCTTATATGATTAATTAAATAATTAAATATTTGGTTACATCCATTATTGTGACATAAATATTTAATCTATTTAATTAAATATTTTATTAATTACATGTGCATAATTGTGTTGAAAAAGTATTTCAAATTTAAAAGATCTTAACTTGTAATTAGGAGTCTAATTTGAGTTGTGGCAATAAAGAATATTTTATTTAATTAATTGGATTTACTTTCAATTTTGAAGTTGAGTTAAACTAGGGATTGACTTGGGAGTTTTCATTCACCTTTGCATGTTTTGGGGAATTTGAATCTCTTTAGGGGGAATTGGTCATTTATTCTCTCATAACAGGTTTTTGAGAATTGGAGAGCTCTTGGTGATTTTGGGGTTTTTTTGAAGAATTGTGGATTATTGTGGATCTTGGTTGCTTCAAACTTTTAGGATTTTCTATTGCTTGTGTGTGTGTGTTTGGATCTACATTGTGCCAGATCTGTGGTTGAATTGGGCTTGAGGGTTTCAGATCTACTTTCATCCTCCAAGCTACATTCTTCCATTTTGTGCATTGGATTAAAGGTAGGTTTCATTTTCCTTAAATGAATTCAATTTCATAGATTTGAGGTTTTTCCGTGTTGTTTTAATGCATGTCCTTAAATTTGGCTTTTAAATGGCTTATGGGTGTTTTTATATTTTTGGGTGTTTCTAGAAACCCTAGATCTATATTTCTATCATTTTCTATAATCTTAGCATCGTAGGGTTATGCTGTCAAAATTTCGAGAAGAAATTCCCTCTAGATCTCTTAGAAAATGAAAAATTAAACTCTATGTATAGTTATACTATAGGAGAAAATTAAATTTATAATTATTTGGTGTTTCATTATTTTTGGGGTTTTGGAGGAGCTTGGATCTATGTTTTTTCTGATTATGTATTCCTTCCTATAGTACAGACATGCTGTCAAAATTTCATGTTTATATCTCTTCTAGAACTCCTATAAATTGAAAAATCAATCCTGTTTATAGTCTAAACTATAGGGAAAAATAAAATATTTAATTTCCTTGTATTTGCTTTGGGGAAATTAAATGAGTTGGAAAAATCAACTCTTTGTGAAAAAAAAATACAGTGAATTAAAAATTCACCAATGGTAAAAAAAAAAGGGAAATCAGGAAAGACAAGTCCTTTTCCCTTTTACTTTTCTTTGGTTCCGTTTTCGGATTTAATAAAAATAAATATATAAAGAAATGAAATAAAATAAAAGAAAGCTAATAATACTGTTTCGCAGTTTTAAATATAAAAAGGAAAATTTAAAAATAAATTTAAATGTAGAAAAAAAATGAAATTAAGGAAGGAGGAGTGGTGGGACCCCATCCCCACCTACCCCTTCCTTTCCCTCCACATCCTGCATGGTTTGTGTGGACATGGGGAGGAGGACTGTGGTCCCCCCCCTTGTACTCCTTAGAGTACTGCGCAACTAGCGCATGGGGGCAGGGGAACCTGCGTGGGTCCCCCCCCATTAACTTTTGGTTATGTTATTTTTTTTTGGTTTATTAAATTTAATAAAAAGCTTTTTAATATTTAGTTTATTTGTATATATCAGTTTTTAATTAATATGATTTTTAATTAATTAATTTACATAATTATTTTTAATTAATGTATTTAGTTAAGTTTTTAATTAATATATATGCATATATATCTATTAATTAATATTTTAATTAATATATATATATGTTAATTAAGTAATATGGTTAATTTTTAATTTGCAAATATATAAATGTATAGCTATTAATAGGGATTTATTGAAATACTTTAAATTGCAAATCAGTTTAGATGACATGGTAGTTTAAAGTGATAAATAATATTATTGGATATTAATTGACATATGTCGTATGTCATATCATATTCCATACTATAATTGGTTTATTATGTGTGTATTTAGAATGGGAAATGAAATGTTGATTAAATGAATTATTAAATGGTGGATTTCATTCGATTTGGCATTAAATAATGTTCCTAGTTGAGATAACTGTAAATGATCATATGCTTATGTTCATTTTTCAGTCCTTTAGGACGTTTTCATTTCTATGCATCTTATGGATCTCTTGTGCTTGTATATGTGTGATCTTTGGGGGCATTAGATGACCTAGGATGTATACAGAGGCTGGGGGGTGTAATTTATATTTCTGTTACTTTATGGTGTGTGTGTTTTATGCTATTACCCTAAACTGACCATGATGACCATTTTGATTATGTACCTGTATGTGTACCTATGTGTGACCGTTCCTATTGTATGTGATACTGATTTGGGGTACACTAGGGTTGTGACCTATGCTAGATCTGTTGGGATTTATGAGCCTAGGGTAGGTTACCTAGATGCGTAGTAGGAGGTGGCTTGCAATAAGTTTCATGTCTGTAAGAGACTACTGGGTTGCTTATTGTGGAGTTTCTTAGTAAGTGATAATTAAAGACATATTTGAGAGATTAAAATGAATTAATAAGATGTGCCCTCACCCATGCTTGAGTGCTAGTATAGGCTAATATGGTTTGGAGAAGATGTTAGTTTCCCTACGAGGTATCTGACATAGTTAGTGGGCCTTGTTAGTATGAGACGACATTAGCTCTGTGTATGGTCACTTAGGTGCCGAAATCCATTGTGATTATCTGGGCTGAACTTAAGGGTAGACGTACATGATGAAACCTTCCTTTACACATGCTAGATTTCCTATGTTGTCAGTTACCTCTAGATTAGTGAGTCTTACCTTTTGTGATGATTAGTACACCAGATTAGAGAGCTATCAGGATCCCTTGCTTAGTGGTTATGCCTTGTTGGTTTTGGATATCTAATTGGGATCTTTTGTTATCTCCTCAGCATGGTGGGGTGGACCTTTGTGGTTCCCAATGAATGGGTGGTAGTGATTCTTTATCCATTGAGATTCGATGTCCTTGTACCAGGTGCTTGATGGTTCTTTGCGGATGAGCTCTTTATGTTCCTTCATCATTTATTATGTAATTTGATTATTGTAATCTTGTATTAGTGTATCGCATATGATACCTAATCTAAAAATTGTAATAGTAAGTAGTTTAGTGTGATTACCACATACCCTGCGACATCTGCAGTGGATGTGAGTTTATGGTAGTTTCATGGTTATCCATGAGGATTATATTTATGATTATGTAAGTTGTATTTGATATGTTTAATCAGATGAAATCTTTTGTTATAATGTTAGTTGTGTTTTGTGTTAAGTAATTCCATGTCATGGGACCCTTGAGTCATGTAATCTATGTGAGTGTAAGACATGTGTATAAATGGTAATCGCTTCCGCATGATTGTATGTTTCTTTATCTTAACTTTTAAAAAAAATTATTCACCACACATAGTGACATGTTCTAGGTTAATCTCTCTTGGGTTCCTTGGTGGGGCGTTACAATTCATAACCCAATCCATTAGGAGCTTATAAAAAACCATATTCCAAAGATTTTTTGTATATGTACAACAAAGTAAAAGGTGGGATAATTTCTCCTCTTCATTCTTGCAAAGCACATAGAAGTTAAGTAGGTAGAATCCATGTTTAATAAGATTATCTTTTGAGAGAATTTTATCATACAAAACTATCGACCAAAAAAAAAAGTTTTGGAATAAGATAGGAATTTTACTTTTCTCCAAAGATTAGTACTATTTCCTTCTCTCAAAAGTAGGTAGTAAGTAGTTATTATAGTGAATTACCCTCCAATATTTCTTCTCTAAAAAAATTATCCACCCTTTGGAATAGGGCAATTCAAGTGTGTTATAAAAAAATTTCAAATCCTCTGAGACTTGTAACAATTGTTGTTGATTGGGAAACAAAGAGAAATATCATTCTAGGATTTGGATTGTAAAAGGCATTCCACATCTCATTCCCCCAAAAACTATTTAGCAGCCCCATAGACAACCCTAGACATTTGGTGTGATATTAGAGGTTTATTCCCCACTTATTTGTACTCCCATAGCCAAATAGTTTTACCATTTCAAAATTTCCATCTTAGCCCAGACCAGAATATATTCTTTCATTTATGAATGTTATTCTAAATCAAAGATCCACTAGAAAGTCCTTGGGAATTAAGAAAATGGTAAAAAATATCATTGGTAAGGTATTTGGTGGCCATAATATCACACTTGTCAACATTATGAAGAGAAACATTTCCAGAAAATTTGCACCCAAAGGGCACTGTTTAATAAGGAGATGTTTATAATTCCCAATCCTTATATATTGTTTGGTTGACAAATCTTATCCCAACTAACAAGATCCATTCTCCTTTTATCTTGCATACCTGACCAAAGGAAGTTTTTCTAAATTCTTTCCATCTTCTCAGCCATAGAGCTTGAGATCTTGTAAAGGGGGAGGATGTAAACTAGGATTCCTTGCAAGGACGCTATCAGTAGTTGGAATTTCCATGCACTGCTAAGAAGTTTACCTTTCCACCCTACCAACTTACATTGGATTATTTCTAAAATTAACCCCTAAAAGGTACGACCACCTCTTTGAAACTAAAAGGTAATCCCAAATAGGTTCCAGATAAGATAACAAAATCACAACCAAAAATAGCATTTATTTTATTTTGAAGACTATATGTTGTGTTAAAGAAATAGATACAAATATTATCATAATTAATATGATGGCCAAAGACTTCAACATATTGATTATTAAAAAATTTCCATTCTAAGGACTCTATCACTGAAGTTGTGCCAAACAAGATGGTGTTATAGAAAGCTACAAAAAAAAATGGAGGCAAAGTAGAGGCATGCCTAGCCCCTTGGAGTTTTCCCCTTTCCACTAGTTTTTTAAAAAATCCTTCCCAACATCTTCACCAAGATAATGAAAATATAATGGGATTGTCATAAATTAATCTTTCCTTGGTGAACTATGTAATTAAAGGATAAACTAAGGTATCCTAAATTGTATTTGTCCTCTAGTCCAAGTAGGAGGACATGTCACATTTTTTAAATTCCTTTAATAAGTAAATTAAATATTCCTCCTTAAGAGGATTCTCACATTTGGCACACACTCAATGTGAATGTGGCATTCATAGAAGATGGGAGTTATATGCAAACTCCTCCACTCATCTCTATTTAAGAGATGCCTCTACACACACTTGCTCAATAATCTTCTCTATTTCTCACTTCTCCTCACATTCTCAAACTTGCTCTCATTTTTGTAGTGATATTATTGCTCTCATTCTCTCTCCTTCTTTAGGATTTTGTGCCTCATTCATATTATTCACAAGGGTATTTTTATTTTTTTTTCCTATTTTAAAATTCTTGTGTTCTTGTCTTGGTCTTGGAGCATTTTGGTGGATTTGGTGTATGATCTATTGGAGCAATATCTCACTCTTTGTGTATTTGGTAAAACTCTTACTCTTTCTCTCTCACTTGGATTCTTTCCTAAGCTTGATTCTATTTTCTAATGTTTCTAACATGGTATCAAAGCTAGTTAAATATTTGTTTTGAGTGTTGCATGCAGGAATAGTTGAAAGATATCTCGGTTGAGGAGAAGAAATCAAATTTTTTGTTGATGTAGCTCTTGTTTACAAGGGTTTCTTTCATTTTTTTGCAAATATAAGTGTATTCATCTCTATTTCAATATTTTAAAGTACTAACCTCACTCTCTATCAGGTAACCCCAAGGGTTTTTCTTGTTCATGTAGTTTCATTCATTTATCTAACTTTTTTTTTTCATTTATCTAACTATTCAGCCATTACATTAGTGCAGCCTTTACTAGGCTTCTCCTCATGCGAGACTGCTACTCCAAAATTTTCTCCCCTCATCCCACTTTGTCCATATAGCTCTTCCTCACCACACACAGCTCTACACCAACCATATTCTCCCTTGTGCAACTTTGTAAGTTGTAAAGTTTCCTGCGCACCATCCCTCCTTGGCTTTAGCCATTACATTGCACAACTTATCCATTACATTGTGGTGCATTTGTTAAAATTTAATAGAAACAATACACTCCATACAACACCATTCAGTGTACCTTACAACCAGTAGGATCTAATACAATTTCATTCTTCATAATAACTTTTTTAAAATTTTAGTCTCCCGCTCTCTGCACTTCCAACCAGTTATGCTCCTTACCTTTCGCTGCATCTCTCTGGTTGTTCATTGGTCTAAAATTTCTCTGATGTTCTAACATTTTCTTTACATGTTGCAGTTTAGAATCTTGCTTCCTTAGAATAGTGTTTTGGTAGAATTCATTATATTTTGTTCTTCGACAATCTGCTTTATCTTTCTAATTTTAGTTTTTTAGTTTGAACACTTCTTTACTTTCACTCATTTACTCTCATTATTGTTTAAAGTTTAAGGAATCTCTTTATTCAAATTTTGTCATTTTATTTGTCTATCTTTAATCATTTAGTTATCATTGTTATCTATTAATAATTTGTTTAATTCATCTCTTATTCCCTAATCAAAGTTCTATTTAAAATTTTATCACATCTACCTTATTATTTTTAAACTTTTAAAAAAATTTAATAAAAAAAAAAAGTTTATACATTTGCTTCCGCTTAATATTTCTTCATATCGCTTCATTCCTACATTCTTTGTATCAATTCTAACCAAATTTAATTTTTTTTTGTTAATTCATTGCAATTAAGATTTGTTCCTTCATTTAAACTAAAAATTTTATTTTTTGTCAAATATCTTTTTAACCATTCAAATTGTGAGTTACATTAAGTTAAATTTACTTTCGTTGATCTTTATCATTATATATTCATTGTATTTCATTCCAGTCTAGCTAATCTTATCTTTTTCTAAATTAATTATGTCTACCCTAATTCCAGAAATTAAATTAAACAGTTCTAACTATCATCAATGGAAGACACATATTTCCTTTCTATTCCATTTTAAACATTTACTTGAAGTTGCTACACATGCCTCTATTGAACTAGTTTCCTCTGCTTCTCAAGATGACAAAGATTCTTGGAAAACTAAAAATGAAGAATCCATTGGATTAATTGGTCTCTCAGTTGTTCCTAATCTCTACCTCTTAATTGGACATTGCACCAAAGCCCATCAAGCGTGGGACATTTTGCAACAAACTTATGACAGCCCCACTAAATCCTGAAAGATTCAACTCCAAGACAACTTGGAGGACTTGAGGTATATTGATTTCAAAACCATAGATAAATTCTTACTTAAATTTGATGCTATTAAAACTCAATTAAGTGGTGCTAATGTTACTTTAAGTGATATTATATTAATTACTATCATTCTCAAGAAATGTCTTCCCAAAGAATTTCAGCAATTTATTACTACCATTCATTCTCAACTTGTTATGCCTAGTTTAGCTCATCATTTAACTTGTGCTATTTTTCAAAATTTATGATGTCAAGAGGAAGCTAAATTGTTGTAATTTAGTACTATTAAATCTTATGAACATGCTTTTGTGTCTAAAAATCAAAATCAAAATAACAAATCACATACTTCCAATAATAATCATCATAATAATAATTATTCCAATAAAAACAATAATCATCGTAATCATAATCATAATCATAATGGTTATTCAAATAACAATAATTATAATAATATTTATTCAAATAATAGGTCTAATTCTAGGCCATCATACAATAATAATAACAATAATTTCAATAATCAACAAACTAAGAAGCCGCATTGTACTTATTGTGGAAAAGATGGTCACCAAACTAATGTTTGTTTTAATAACAAAAATGATAAGAAGCCTATGAATAACAATAATCAAAATATCTTCAAATCTCAAGGTAATCAATCTCATCATGCTTTTACTGCTTGTTATAAAGCTTCTCATGCATTAGAATGGATTATTGATAGTGGCACTTCTTATCATGTTACATCTCATAGAGAAGTATTTAACTCTTTGCAACTTGATACTACTAATATTCCTATTCAATTATCTAATAATCATAGTTTCAAAGTTGATAGAGTTGGTAATGTTAATGTTCCAAATAGAAAATTACACAATGTTCTTTATGTTCCTGAATTTAAATCTAATCTTCTTTCAGTTGCTCAATTATGTCAAGATTACAAAGTTGAATTTCATAAGGATATGTGATATATTATTGATCCTAACATTGATCATGTTGTTACTAATACTAAGATGGACAATGATAACTTGTTTAGGATTTATGATTTTTCCTCTTCAAGGTACTGTTTGAAAGTGAATATTGATTTCAATGTATGGCACGAAAGGCTTGGCCATTTGAATTCTAATTATATTTCTTTGATGCAAAATTCTAACATGGTTGAAGGATTACCCCATATTGTTCCATCTAAAATTACATGCATAGGGTGCATGAGTGGCAAAATGAAAAGGGATACCTTTCCTCATGGTACTTCATGGATGGAATCTCATAAGTTACATCTTATTCACAGTGATCTTTTGGGCCCAATTGAGAACATCTCCATACAAGGTTAAAAGTATGCTCTTACCTTTGTGGATGATTTTACTAGAAGAATTTGGATTTATTTCTTGCATACTAAAGATCAAGTTCTTGACACATTTTCTAAATTTCACATGTTTTTGGAAAGGTAATTTGGCTATAAGCTTCAAATTATTAGAACAGATAATGGTACTGAATATGTTAATAATTCTTTTTTCTTTACTTGAGATCTTTTGGTATAAAACATCAGCTTACGATTCCTTATACACCACAACAAAATGGTGTGGCGGAAAGGAAGCATAGAACTATTATGGAAATGGCTAGATGTATGTTACATGCAAAAGATATGCATTACAAGTTTTGGGCTGAAGCAATGGCTTGTGTCACTTATATTCTTAATAGAACTCCTATTAAAGCTTTGCAAAATATAACTCCCAAGGAAGCATGGTCCGGTAGGAAACCCAATTTACAACATTTGATAATTTTTGGATCTATTGCTTTTGTTCACACACCCAAACAAAAAAGGCACAAACTAGATTCTAAATCTTCTCCATTTAATTTTTTGGGTATGACGAGTCTACTAAAGGTTATAGATTTTATGATCCTATTACTAACAAGGTGCATATTGCAAGAGATGTTGTTGTTGCATAAAATGAAGTGCATGATTGTTCCAAAGTCAAAGATGATGAATTTACAAGGGGAATTATTGAATTCATGGAGGATCAACCTCCTATCCTAAACCCTACTCATAATGCACCTATTTCTATTCCTACTAGTATTAAAAATGATGATGATGGTAATAATATGTCTACTCCTCCTAGTGATAATTTTTCTCATGATGGTGATAATTTTGTTCATGATGATAATGATATATTTACTCCTCATAGTGATGATTAAAATTATGCATTTACTCCTCATAGTGATATTTTTGTTACTTCTAAGAGAAATCCTAAATGGTTTAAAGATTTAGTTAGTGAAGGTGATGATTATATTATTAGAATGGGTGGACTTAGACCTAGGAAACTTAATTATTGCAATTATGCTCTGATATCTTTTCTTATGAATTCTAATGATCCTAAGACTTTTTCTCAAGCTAAAACTCAACCTCATTGGAAAAATTATATGCAAGAGTAATATGATAGTTTAATTTCTAATAATACTTGGGATTTAGTTACTTTACCTCATGGCAAAAATCTAGTTTCTTGTAAATGGTTATACAAAACTAAGTTGAATGCAAATAATGAAATTAGTAAGTTTAAATCTAGGATAGTAGCAAGAGGTTTCTCTCAAATTGAAGGAATAGACTATAATGAGACCTTTTCTCCTGTTGCAAAAATTCCTACCATTAAATTTTTTCTTGCTTAAGTTGCTAAAATGAATTGGCCTATTCACCAAATGCATGTTAAAAGTGCATTTTTAAATGGTGGTTTGCATGAAGAAATATATATGTCTCAACCTCCCAGTTTTATTAAAGAAGGTAATGAACATCTTGTATGCAAACTAAAGAAATCTATTTATGGTTTAAAAAAATCTCCTAGAGAATGATATTCCAAAATCAATGCTTTCTTTATTTCTCAAGGTTTTGCTAGAAGTAAAAATGATCCTAACTTGTATATCAAGCATATTGAAGATAATATTATTATTATCATTCTATATGTTGATGATTTGATTCTTACTTCAATTTCTAACCATTTAATTTTGGATATTAAGTTCCAAATTAACCAAAAATTTCAAATGACTAATTTAGGGATTCTACATTATTTCTTAGGAATGCAAATTTGGCAAACCCCTAAGCGTATCTTTATTTCACAAATTAAATAGTTAAATATCTTCTTGATAGATTTCATATTAATGGTGCTAATCATGTTTCAATTCCATGTGAATTAGGAACTAAGTTAATGATAGATATGGAATCTCAATTTATAGATGCTACTCCTTATAGACAACTCGGAAGTTTAAATTATCTAACTCTCACTAGACCTAATATATCTTTTAGTGTTGGTTTAGTTTCAAGATTTATGTCCAAACCTCAACAAACACACATAAAAATTGCTCAGAGAATATTAATATATATTAAAGGAACTCTTTATGTAGGATTATTTTATGATGCAAATTCTAATTTTACATTAAAATTTTCTATTGATTCAGATTTAGGTGGAGACCCCAGTGATGGTAAATCTACTTTTGGGTATTGTTTCTTTCTTGGTTCAGGTGCAATGTCTTGGAAAAGTAAAAAAGATCAATCTATTTCACTATGTTATATTGAATCTAAATACAAAATTTGTACCAATGCCTCTAAAGAAGTCTTATGGCTTAGAATAATACTTTAATATTTGGGTCTACCTCAACAAGTACCTACACCTTTATATTGTGACAATCAAAGTGCAATAACCTTGGCAAAGAATCTGGTTTACCATGCAAATTCAAAGCACATTTCTCTCCACCAGAACTTTATTAGAGAGAAAATTTAAGAAAAGCAAGTTTCCCTCATCTATTGCAAGGGTGAAGATCAAGTTGCAGATATTTTGACAAAGCCTATTTCTAGAGAAAATTTTGAATTTCATTGCAAAAATTTGGGTTTGATACCCCTTGACGTAAATACCCCAAGTAAAGATTAAAGGGGGGTGTTAGAAATTAATATTTCCTTGGTGAAATATGTAATTAAAGGATAAACCAAGGTATCTTAAATTGTATTTGTCCTCTATTCCAAGTAGGAGGACATGTCACATTTTTATAATTACTTTAATAAAGAAATTAGATATTCCTCCTTAAGAGGATTCTCACATTTGGCACACACTCAATGTGAATGTGGCATTCATATAAAATGAGAGTTACATGAAAACTCCTCCACTCATCTCTATTTAAGAGATGCCTCTACACACACTTTCTCAATAATCTTCTCTATTTTATCACTTCTCCTCACATTCTCAAACTTGCTCTCATTTTTGTAATGAGCTTATTACTCTCATTCTCTCTCCTTCTTTAGGATTTTGTGCCTCATTCATATTATTCACAAGGGTTTTTTTCTTGTTTTTTCCCCTTTAAAAATTATTGTGGTCTTGTCTTGGTCTTAGAGCATTTTGGTGATTTTGGTGTATGGTCTATTGGAGAAATATCTCACTCTTTGAGTATTTGGTAAAACTCTTATTCTTTCTCACTCACTTGGATTCTTTCCTAAGCTCATTTCCATTTTTTAAATATTTATAATAGGGATAGGGGGTCCCCTTTCCTAATTCCTCTGGTAGCTCCAAAGAATCATCTCATGACTTCATTCACAAAAACCAAATACCAAAATTTTAAAACACACTCCCTTATCAAATTGATCATTCTTCTACCAAACCTCAGTTTCCCAAGGAATTTAAACAAAAAGTCCCAACAAACTCTATCATAGGCCTTTGAGATATCCAATGTAAATTTAATTCTCAGATAATTACACTTATCCATGGATTGGAGAGCTTCATGGATTATAATGACAACATGAAGGATTTATCACCCTGCGATAATCCCTTTTGGTTGTAATTGAGGATGTCATACAAAATGGGTTTAGCTATATTGAATAACACTTTTGAGAATATTTTGTACATAACATTCTGAAGAATTATTGGTCTAAAGTCCAAGAGTATCTATGGTACCTATATTTTTTGGATCAGGGAAATAGAAGAGTTGTTCAACTTCGCTAAAAGCTTCCCCATCCAAAAGAAATCCTTAATTTTCGTAGTGATATCAAGGCCAAAAATATCCCAAAATTCTTAAAATAAAGAAGGTGTAAATCTATTAGGGTGTGGGGCATTGACTACTCCCATAGAAAAAATAGCATTCTTCACCTCATTCTCCATCACCGATGCAAGTAACTAAGCATTGTTAGAAACACTAGCAACACTATGTAAGCTTTGAAGTAGTTGGTCTTGTAGTGCCTCTCTTGTTATGACTCACTAAGTAACTATTATGGTAAGTAGACCTTTCATCTCTTCTATTAAATTGTTAGATTGAGTCTATGTAAACCTATGATAGTCAAGGCATAGAACTAGTGACACAATTAGAATGTATTTAGTCACTTATATCTTTTCTTTATAAACATTTCATTGTTTATTAAAATCTTGAATGCATGTGTTTATATAAATTTATAAGTATAATGTATGCAATTAATACAAGCTAGCTATATATGTATAATATGGAATATTCGTTATGGTAAGTTAATGTATTTATGATAAATAATTATATCAATGTAAATAAGTTAAATGAAAATTGAATAAGCCTAGAGGTACGACATTAACTATATTTTGATCATTAGAAGATGATCCAATTGATGACATAACCAATGATCTATAAACATGTCTTGAGGTAAATGTGTCTAACTCCATGGTGGTGAGTAGTAAGAGAGCATCCTATGTGCACACCACATAGACACGTAGTTGCATGTAAGGTTGTTGAGTATTATGTTGCATGACTCATTAAAATAAAATTTAGTGAAATAAATTAGCTATGCGAGTTTGATATAACTAGTTCCAAATATATGAAGAGTAAGTGATGATTATGTTAAAATAATAACAATAATACTAAATATTATTTTAGTATTTTTATTTTCTTAGTTTAGAAGTAATAATAATAATCACTACAACATTTGGGGTCAACTTTCGACGCCAATTTGCGACGGCACTACCATTTGTGTGTGACTTTTTTTTTTTTTTTTTCAAGTGCCCCCGATGCTATCATAATAGTGATGATACTATTGGAATTGCAACACCCGCGTGATTATAAACAAAAAGAAAGGCTCATTTCTAATTTAGCGTGATTGCATACCATCGTGCTCGAAGAGGGCCTAACTATGGAAGGTTGGAAGCTTGGTATATGGTAGCCATGACTTGATCAGGTAGGCATTCGAGCTTTGTATTCTCAAACTCAACTTCATTTTGATGACATTTGTTGATTTAATGGCACAATATGAATGTTAATACTAGCATTTTTGGCATTGTTAATACTGGAAATGTCTTGATGGATCATGGGCTGTAAGCTAGGGCATCATGCATTATTTATGAGCTCACTATTTAATACTAGCATTGTTTACATATTTGCATTTTGAATGCTTGATGACCCGCAAGCTTTGAGAGCTAGGGCATCATTTCTATTACCTTCAAGGCATTGTGTGAAGTGTTTGATCTCTCTTTATTTGTTTTTCTATTGATATTCACTATGTGGTACTCCCCGTTTATGATCATTTCATGAGGAAACGCCTTGATGGATCACGCGCTGGAAGTTAGGGCATCATGCATTGTTCACAAGCTCACTATTTAATACTGGCATTGTTTAAATCTTTGCATTTTGAATGCTTGATGACCCGCGATATTTTGGAGCTAGGGAATCATTGCTATTACCTTCAAGTCATTGTGTGAAGTGTTTGATCTCTCTTTATTTGTTTTGTTGTTGATATTCACTATGTAGTACTCCCCGTTGATGATCATTTCATGAGGAAATGTCTTGATGGCTCGCAGGATGCAAGCTAGGGCATCATGTATTGCTTATTAGCTTACTGTTTAATACTGGCACTGTTTACATCTTTGCATATGGAATGCTTGATGACCCGCGAGCTTTGAGAGATAGGGCATCATTGCTATTACCTTCAAGGCATTGTGTGAAGTGTTTGATCTCTCTTTATTTTTTTTCTATTGATATTCACTATGTGGTACTCCCTGTTTATGATCATTTCATGACGAAATGTCTTGATGGCTCGTGGGCTGCAAGCTAGGGCATTATACATTGTTTATGAGCTCATTGTTTAATACTGGCATTCATTTACATCTTTGCATTTGAAATTCTTGATGACCCATGAGCTTTGAGAGCTACAACATCGTTTCTATTACCTTCAAGGCATTCTGTGAAGTATTTGATATCTCTTTATTTGTTTTTTTGTTGATATTCACTATGTAGTACTCCCCGTTTATCATAATTTCATAAGGAAAAACATGGTATCTTATTTCCTTTTTGTTGCATTCTTATGAGTGCACATTTCTAGTAGTATGGTTTTTCTTTTAGAAGTGTATGGCTTGACTAAACACATGCATAATTGTAGATGAGGATCAGTAATAGGATGTCATTCATTGCTTAGATCTTCTTTATCTAACCCCCATCTCTCTTTTCTTTGTAGGTTCTGGATCACATAGGAGCACATTGGATTCATACCCAAGTCAAAAATTCATCACTTCAGGCAATGTCTGGTACCTTTATTATTTATTTTCATCCTCTTATGTATGCTTGTACTCTTGCCTATTCTTCTGAAAGTTGGCTATGGTCACAGCAGCCTAGATGATTTTATCTTTCAGTTCATTTCCTTGTATAGTATATACAACTTATTTGGCATATATATAGTTTATACATGTAATCTTTAGATGCATAAATTTGTTTTCCTTTACATGTATCTTTTCATGAAATGAACACAAATTAAATAAGATCGTCTAATAATGCAAACTAGGGTACTGTAGTCACTCATCTAGTAATTAGGTTACCAATGTACAATGAGGTAACTATTTGCGTATATATCAAACCATGAAGATGATGCTTAGGAGACAATGGATCTAGAGGAATATGTGAAAGATCTAAATGCTTTGAAAAATAAAAACTCCTAAGGCTTTCAAACACCTAGGAGCCTGTAATAAATCAAAATGGAAGAAGATAGGTCCATGTATGATCTTATGGAATTTTTTATCTAATGCCTACAAAGTTGACTTTCTAGAGGGCATTAATATCTCACTTGTATTCTATGTCAGTGATTTTTATAAATATAATGAAGGAAAGATTAGTATCTCACTTGTAGTCAATGTCAGTGATTTGTATAAATATTCAAATTTGGAATCATTGTTGAAATTCTTCCTCATGTAGTGTATATTTCTTCATGTTTAATAGGTTGTAACTCAAATTTCTAAATTTTACTGAACTCAAATAATTGTTAGAAATCTATTTGTGAGTTACTATGCTTCTTGGTGCATGTTTGGACATATCCATAGACACGAAAAACTCTTGGGTGCGTGTGTATATGTGTGTGTGTGTGTGTGTGTGTGTGTGTGTGTTTATATATGTATATGTATATTTATATATGTGTGTGTGTATACATATACCTATATATTTACATGTATATATATACATGTGTGTATTTATATGTGTATATATTTGTGTGTGTGTGTGAATATTTATGTATGTGTCTATATATACACACCCACACATACATACATACATACATACATACTGGTGCAGGGCACCTCCCTATTTTATGTTTTGGTGTTGTTTAGGTTTAGTTAGGGTTTTTGTGTGTGTTTTGGAATAAGATCGAATGGGTTGGATGCAATGGTGAATTGACTTCATGTTTGTAAGAGCCTTAGTGCTCATTAGTGGTTTTAGGGTCATTTTGGTTTAAAAATTGAAAATTTGATATTTTAATGTAATTTTGGTTTGATGGGTGTCTTAGGACCCTATATACCCTATCTAAGGTCATAAAAGTCAAACTCACCCATCGAGTTGACAAGGAGAGTCAAAATGCACAAAGTGCAAAAAGTTGCTCGAGCAACTTTTGCAAGAATTTGCAAAAAGTAGTTAGAACTGTTGTAACTACCCCATGCTAAATATATGAGCATGGATTCAATGTTTTAGGATGGTTAATGAGATTTTGGATTTCAACACTTATTTCTAACACCTCTGTACAGATGACTGTAACTGTTTACTAGCATTCTGCATTGTTTCTTTGCTATTGTACAGTTGTGTACGGATTGGTAGAGAAAATCGGGTCCCATGGAAATGGATTGATTTCAATTATCTTTCATATGCATTAGTTAGTTTTATTTGAATTTTATTAGGTGTAAAGTTACAAGTTTTTGTAGTTCACTAGTCTGACAGAGACAATACAGTGCTACCTAGTTACAAATAGCTCTACCCTAAAATCCCACCAGTGGAATTGATTGAAACCATGGGGGAAGTAGGGTTAGAGTCTGTAGATAGGATTTTGGTTTTCCTTTTTGTTGTTGAAGTGAATCTCCTAGGCCAAGAAGGAAGCCCTATGGTTGACTGGTGAGTCCAGGTGAGCCAATACAAGGAGAGGAAAGAGTTTGAGCAAGCACTCATAACCTTTTGCGAAAGACTTAGTGGCATTTTTAGATGCCCTAGTTAGTCTCCTGAGAGGATTCAAAGGTGGAAGGAGGTGAATCAAAGATTGGAGATCATTTTGTGAATTATTTATGCTGACTAGTCCAAAGGCCTAATTAATATGCTAAAATCTAGGGCCTACAGGAAACTAGTGTTATGAGTGCTTCCAGAGGTCAGGGTTTTGGATTCTGACAGTGTTGGTGGGTACCTTTAACATTTTCAAGGTCTTGTGTGGAGTAATTTGGGAAGTTTTGGAGTAATAGACATAATAATGTGAAAATAGACCTACTAGGGAATTGGTAATTAGGCCCCTTAGTGAAATATAGACCAGTTGGATTGGTAGAGTCTTGAAGTATTGGTATGAGTTCAGAATGACCTAGGATGGGTCAGGAAGGTTGATAGGAGTCTTGGTGAATGTGTGGAAAGATCCTAAGTAGAAATTTGGCATTCTAGGTGGAGTTCTAGTGGATAGACCTAGGTATTTGGATTAGTCAAGCCTAGAAAGTTTGGAATCTTCCAAAGACCAACTATACCTTGGAGGAGAAGTTGGTAGAGAGGGTCTTGGAGATCCTATTGGAGGGAAGATCCAACAAATAACAATCATTGGATGGTTGAGTTAGACCAAGGAGTACCTTGGAGTGAGGAAGAACTCTATATTGTCAACCCTCTACATCAGAGTGGTATCAGAGCCATATTTTCTTGAAGGTTTTGTATGTCTAAAGTGGAAGAGAGTCAAGAGGTGGATAGCATGCCTCCTAAGGAAATGAGTAGAGATGACATAGTGGAATTGGTTCAGGGCCTCTTGGAGAAGGCTAGTGTGTCCAAGACAAAGGGAAAAAAGAAGATCATAGAATGGGGAGATGAGAGTGATGGAGATGATGAAAGTCAGACAAAAGAGTCATCAAAAAAAGGGAAAGAACCTGAGATGGAAAAAGAACAAAAGGTATTCTTAGATGCCTTCAAGTCTTTAGACAACGATAGCATGGAACACATACCATATTATTATGGCATCCTAAATGGAGAAGAGTTGTTGGATTGGCTTGAATCCATTGACAACCAATTTGATTACAAAGAAATCTCAGAGGAAAAGAAGGTTAGCTATGCTAAGGCTAGACTCAAGGGATCTACATTGGTGTGGTGGAACATGATGCAGGATGATAGAGTAAGCAATGGAAAGAAAAATATTGTTTCTCGGGAGAGGATGAAAATCAGGTTAAGGGAACAATTCTCGTCAATTGATTATGAAATCCAAATGTACCAAAAGTTGTAGAACATAAGACAAAAAGAGATGATAGTGAGTGCTTACACCGAGGAGTTTCACAAGTTGAGCCTAAGAGCTAGGAGACAAGAAGAATAAATGGAGAAAGTGGCAAGGTATCTCAATGGGCCAAGGAAAGGGATACAAGATGATATTAGCATGATGGCTCCTGACAGTATGCACAAATGTTTTCAATTGGCCTTAAGAGTAGAGGATAAGGCTAGAAGGATGAATGACTTTCATCAAAGAGGAAGAGGTGGTAATAATAATAGAAGTTTTCAAAGGGGAAGGAGTAACTTTGGTAGGGGACAAAGCCCTAATAGATAGGAAGATAATCATTCTATGGATACAGTCGGGTTAATCAGTTTAGGGGATGTTTTTAGAGAGGAGGATATGGAGGAAGAGGGCATCCTAGAGGAAGATTTCAATCCCAAGAAAGATCCAATTCAGTTTTCACTGGTAGGTGCTATAACTGTAACCAAGTGGGCCACACAATGGGTAGGTGTCCTGAAAATACTTCCTCATCTTCAATGGGGGATAGAAGGAATCAATTGGTACAAGAGCATGACACACAAAGTGTTACTTCTCCCATCTCCAAGGTAGGGCCAGTATTGGATGGAGAGAACTTGATGTTAAGGAGAATTTTGTTGAAAGTGCCTAGCACTATAGAACAACCTCAAAGGATAAAACTTGTTTAAGACAACTTGTAGGTCTCATGGGAAGATCTAAAAAGTGATAGTGGACTTTGGATCCACTGATAATATAGTATCCACAGAGATGGTGGACAAATTGAAACTAAGGATGATACCTCATACCACACCCTATAAGGTTTCATGGTTGAATAAGGGTCAACAAATAGTGGTGTGTGAACAAACTTTGGTGGAGTTTGAGATTGGAGAATACAGGGACAAGGTCCTATGTGACATACTTCCTATGAATGTATTCCATCTACTTCTAGGACATCCATGATAGTATGATGTCAAAGCAATGCATGATGGGGAAAGGAATAGTTATGTGATCACCAAGTTGAGGAAGAAGTTTCAGATGGATCCTTTACCAGAGCCTAATGAGGAGAAGCATGTGGGGAAAAGTGTGATGATATTTATTGGGAAGGAGTTTCTAAGAGCCATGAAGAAGGAGAAAGGAGTTTGTTATGCAGTAATGGTGAAACCAAAGGAGGAAACTAAGGAGAAAGTCAGTTTTCCACCAAAGGTACAAGCATTGTTGGAAAGATACCATGACATAGTAGAAAATGGGTTGCCAAGTCCATTACCACCTATGAGGGATTTGAGTCATTAGATTGACCTCATTCCTAGAGAAAATTTTCCAAATAAAGCAGCATATAAGATGACACCAAGTCAAAATGCAGAAATAGAAAAATAGATTCAAGATTTGTTGGATAAAGGGATGATAAGGAAGAGTTTAAGCCCATGTGCTATGCCAATAGTACTTTCACCTAAGAAGGATGGAAAATGGAGGATGTGTATAGACTCTAGGGCTATAAATAAGATCACAATCAGATATAAGTTCCAAATGCCCTGGATAGAAGATTTGATGGACAATCTAGGAGGTTCTTGCTACTTTTCAAAGGTGGATTTGAAATCAAGATATCATCAGATAAGAGTGAGGCCTGGTGATGATTGGAAGACATCCTTCAAGACTAATGAAGGACTATATGAGTGGCTAGTAATTCCCTTTGGCCTAAGTAATGCATCTAGCACATTCATGAGGCTCATGAATGAGGTGCTAGCAGAGTTCATTGGTAAGTTTGTAATAGTTTCCCGTGATGATATTTTGATCTTTAGCACGTCCAAGGAGGAGCACATGAAGTATTTGGAGATGGTCTTAAGGTAGCTACATCAAGAGAAGTTAATGATAAATCAAGAAAAGTGTGAGTTTCTCAAAACTAAACTAGTTTACCTTGGTTTTGTGGTTGCTAATGGATGTATGAAGATGGACCCTGATAAAGTTAAGTCCATTTTGGAATGGCCTACACCTAGGTCTATAGGGGATGTTAGGAGTTTCCATGGATTGGCCTCCTACTATAGGAAGTCTATGAGAAATTTCAGTCATGTGTGTGCCCCTATACTTAACACCATAAAATGTGGAATCAAATGTAAGTTTGAATGGACTATGGTAGAAAACCAAGGGTTTGAAATGTTAAAGAAAAGGATTGTAGAACTACCCACTCTTAGGTTTCCTAACTTCAATCAACTCTTTGTGGTGGAGTGTGATGCTAGTAAGTTGGCTATTGGAGAAGTGCTAAGCCAAGAAGGACATCTTGTGTCTTTCTTCTTTGAAAAGTTGAATTAGGATAAACAAAAGTACTCCACCTATGATTTGGAGTTGTATGCTATGGTTCAAACCCTTAAGAAGTGGAGACACTACCTATTACATAGGGATTTTGTGGTCTACACTGATAACCATGCTCTAAGTTTCTTGAATGGACAAGAAAAACTAAATAAGAGGCACTTGAAGTGGGTAGAATCATTGCAGGCTTATACATTTGTCATAAAGCACAAGAAGGGGGTTATCAAAAAAGTTGCAAATGCTCTTAGTAGAAGAGTACTCACAATATAGGAGATACAATTGCAAAGTGTAGGGATGGATGATTTGAAGGACCTCTACAAGGAGGACAAGGATTTTAGAGAAGCCTATGAAACATGTGTGAAGTTTCAGCAGGGTTTCAAAGTGGATTTCAGTGAGTTTGTGTTATAGGAAGGCCTATTGTTTAAAGTTTGCCTTATGTGTATTCCTCAATGCTCAATGAGGGAAATCATTGTGAAGGAGAAACACCAAGGCAGCTTTGGGGGTCAATTTAGAGTGGATAAAACTTTGGAGCAAGTGAATAGGCACTACTATTGGCCTAAGTTACAATCAGATGTGAGGAGATTTGTAGAACAATATCATATTTGTCAGAGGGAAAATGGATAGAGAAGAAATAGTGGGTTATACCAACCCCTATCCATACCCCAAAGGCCTTGGGAGTGTCTTAGTATGGACTTTGTTTTGGGGTTACCAAAGACACCTAGAGGTCATGAAAGTGTATTTGTGGTGGTGGACCATTTTAGCAAAATGGCCCACTTCATTCCATGCAAGCAAACAAATGATGCTTATAAAATTGTAGGTCTATTCTTAAGGGACATTGTGAGGATCCATGGATTTCCACTAAATATTGTAAGTGACAGAGATAGTAAGTTTGTGGCTCACTTTTGGAGGACCCTATGGAAGATGCTTGCAACAAACTTGTAATGCCCCATCAAGGAACCCTTTAGGAATGTTATCTATGTATGAGTTTTATTTCATGTATGTCATATACCTCATTGTATTTCTTCCACATTGCTATCAATATTGTTTGTTAACATTTAAGAAAAAAAATTATTCCATAAACATAGTGTCATGTTTAGGTTAAGTTCGCCTGGGTTCCCTGGTGGGGAATTACAAAACTTGTCTTTCTCTTCAGCCTACCATCCACAATCAGATGGACAAATGGAGGTAGTTAACAGGTCACTTGGGAATTTACTAAGGTGTTTGACTAAACAACATGGATAGTCATGGGATCATATCATAGGGCAAGCAGAGTTTGCCTATAATGACTCCATTAATAGGAGTACAGGTAAGAGCCCCTTTGAGATAGTGTATGGGGTTAACCCTAGAGGAATCTTGGAGTTGAGAGATCTCAGTTTGAAGGATTAGAGGAGTGCACAAGGAGAGTCATTTGCAGAACAAATGAAGGAACTTCATGATCAAGTCAACAAGACTTTATAGAAGCAAGTGGAGAAGTACAAATCCAAAGCTGATCAGACTAGGAGAGACTTATAGTTCAAGGTTAGGGATCTAGTACTTTCTTATCTCAGGAAGGAGAGGCTACCCAAAGGTCAGCCAACCAAACTACTCATGAAGAAGGTAGGGCCACTGAAGATTTTGCATAAGTATGGCAAGAATTCCTATGAAGTGGAGTTAGCTCTTGATTTGGGGATTTCACCCATCTTCAATGTTTGTGACTTGTACCCTTATAAGGGATCATCACTAGACATAGGTCAGTCTACACTTGCAGATTTGGAGGATGTTGATTGGCTGAAATATTTACCTACCCCAATGCCACTAAAATTGGAAAGTGTCTTGGATTCTAAAGTGATAAAGAAGACAAGGAAGGGTACCTACAAGGAATACATCATCAAGTGGCAGGGACTACCTAAAGTTGAGGCCACTTGGATGATAGAGCTAGACATTCTGAAACATGGGGTTACCATTGAAGACCTCCTAACTCAAGGGACTTGAGTTATATTGTCAAGGGGAGTATGGTGCAGGGCACCTCCCTATTTGATGTTTTGGTGTTGTTTAGGTTTGGTTAGGTTGTTTTTTTTTGGTTTGGAATAAGATCCAATGGGTTGGATGCAATGGTGAATTGACTTCATGTTTGTAAGAGCTTTAGTGCTCATTAGGGGTTTTAGGGTCATTTTGGTTTAAAAAGTGAAAAGTTGATATTTTAATGTAATTTTGGTTTGAGGGGTGTCTTAGGACCCTATATACCCTATCTAAGGTCATCAAATTCAAACTCACCCATCAAGTTGACAAGGAAAGTCAAAATTCACAAAGTGCAAAAAGTTGCTCGAGCAACTTTTGCAAGAATTTGCAAAATGTAGTTAGAACTCTTGTAACTACCCCATGCTCAGTATATGAGAATGGATTCAATATTTTGGGATGGTTAGTGATATTTTGGATTGCAACACTTATTTCTGACACCTCTGTACAGATGACTGTAACTGTTTACTAGCATTCTGCATTGTTTCTTTTCTATTGTATGGCTGTGTACGGATTGGAAGAGAAGATCGGGTCCCATGGAAATGGGTTGATTTCAATTCTCTTTCATATGAATTATTTAGTTTTCTTTGAAGTTTAGTAGGTGTAAAGTTACAAGTTTTTTTATTTTACTGGTCTGACAGAGACAATACAGTGCTACCTAGTTAGAAATGGCTCTACTCTAAAATCCCACCGGTGGAATTAACTGAAACCATGGGGGAAGTAGGGTTAGAGTCTGTAGATAGGATTTTGGTTTTCCTCTTTGTTTTTTAATTGAATCTCCTAGGCCAAGAAGGAAGCCCTATGGCTGACTGGTGAGTCTAGGTGAGCTAGCACAGGGAGGGGAAAGAGTTTTAGCAAGCACTCATAACCTTTTGGGAAAGACTTAATGGCATTTTTAGATGCCCTAGTTAGTCTCCTAAGAGGATTCAAAGGTGAAAGGAGTTGAATCAAATATTGGAGATCATTTTGTGAATTATTTATGCTGACTGGTCTAGAGGCCTAATTAATAGGCTAAAATCTAGGGCATATAGGAAACTAGTGTTATGAGTGCTTCCAGAGGTCTGGGTTTTGGATTCTGACAGTGTTGGTGGATACCTTGAATATTTTCAAGGTCTTGTGTGGGGTCATTTGGGAATTTTTGGAGCAATAGACCTAAAAATTTGAAAATAGACCTACTAGGGAATTGGCAATTAGGCCCCTTAGTGAAATATAGACCACTTGGATTGGTAGAGAGTCTTGAAGTATTGGTATGAGTTTAGAATGACCTAGGATGGGTTAGGAAGGTTGATAGGAGTCTTAGTGAATGTGTAGAAAGATCCTAAGCAGAGATTTGGTATTCTAGGTGGAGTTCTAGTGGAGAGACCTAGGTATTTGGAGGGCTAATTGGATTAGTCAAGCCTAGAAAGTTTGGAATCTTCCAAAGACCAACTATACCTTGGAGGAGAAGTTGGTAGAGAGGTTCTTGGAGATCCTATTGGAGGGAAGATCCAACAAAGAATAACCATTGGATGGTTGAGTTAGACCAAGGAGTAGCTTGGAGTGAGGAAGAACTCTAGATTATCAAACCCTTTACATCAAATACATACATACATACATACATGAATCTTTCATTTGGTTTGCACATATGGAATTTCATCACATAGAATCATCATTATTAGTCATTTTAGTTGGGTGATTATTAATAGGGATAGAGCTCTTTTTAATGTAAGATTCATGGAATGGGTATCCTTCTTCTAAAGAAAGATTTGATCTAAATAATGCCAAATTTGGTAGAAATGACAAGAAATTTGCATCTATTGGAAATACTCAGCTCCTACAACCCATTCCATCACCCATTATTACTATTACACAAGAATTATTTTCAATAAATCAAACTGAGGGAAAGCATGGGCAACCCCTTGAAAATAAAATAGTTCCTAAACTAACTTGTGGGGATGGTTCACTATTTGATACTAGGGAAAAACATATGGTCAAGAACAGAAGGATGATGACCAAGGATAAGAAAATGATATAAAAAAAACAAAGGAAGGTGATAAAGGAAACTATCAAGCTGCTACAATAAATGTGTTATTGTAATTCACTACTCATGAAATGTGGTCAATGAGTTTGAATCAAAAACTATAAAATTGAATCCTAATAGCAATATCACAATTTAAATTATCGTGGAAAATATCTTCTACTTATCAATTGGTGAGATTAAAGGGCTTTATCAATCCTTGCATAAAGAAACTATGTTAAAAGGATATGTTACATATTAGACATCTCCCACCAATCACAGTGATCACAAGGGGTGGAAGAGTTAATTCATGAAGGAAGAATAAGATCCCAATTCACTGTTACAACAAGAAGCCTAGGTACAGTAAGGATACCGATCAATTCCCTAAACTCTTTAGCAATTCAAATAATGAGATCAATGCATGGAAACATTTGTTTTAGTGATTGAACCAATTAAATTATGGTTTTATTACACATCCACTCTACACCCCCCTTTCCATTCACATGGATCAACAAAGAAATAGACTCAAACTCTTCTTGCAACCACCTAGCTACCCAAAACTGTTCCATAACAGTCATAAAACTGACTTTCAAAACCAAATAGGCTTAATGGTGTTGTCAAGTTGACAACCAATGTTTTCAACTCGACAACATGGTGTCTCATACCCCCATTTAGGATATTTTGAAGGTTTTAAAACAAACTTTACAATCTATACTAACCCATAACCCCTAGATGACCATTCTAGGCCATAATTGCACGAATGTAAATTTACATCTTCTTTTTGGCATCTTTTCACTTTGAGTGAAATTACATGATTTAATACCTTTATAGGTCCTTGAACTTTGCATAAGTCCTTGGATCACTCAAGTGACCCCAAGGTTACATAACTATCCCTTATGCCATTCAATGGCTTACATAACATTATTTTCAACTAAAATGAGAACCCCTCATGTTTAGAATGAAACACCCAAA
>MU227578.1:2239076-2250349 GCA_018584345.1 Thuja plicata | reverse complement strand
GTACATGAAGGCCTCTGGACAACAAGTCAATCCTACTAAATCTGAAATCTTCTTTTTAAATACTACTCCGAAAGTAGAAAAGGAAATTTGCAACACGATGGGTTACAAAAGTGGCAAATTTCCATGCGAGTACTTGGGCATTGAGTTGGACAAAGGTCTACTCTCCACCAAGCTATGGCAACAGGTGCTCACTAAAGTTCAAAACAAAAAAAGTTTGTGGAAAGGTAGATGGCTCACAAAAGTAGGTAGGTCGACAATGATTAAATCATTTCTTTCAGCCATACCCACTTACCATATGTTAGTTCTTCCCCTCCCAAGTAACATTAATAAGAGCTTAGAGAAATTGTTCAGAGATTTTTATTGGCAAGGCCCAGCAGATGACAGAAAATTAGCACTTATTAAATGGGACACCTTATGTAAACCAATCTCCAAGGGAGGTCTTGGTATAAAAAATTTACAATGGCAGAACCAAGCATTAGGTGAAAAACTTATATGGAGGTTATATAAGGAATCTAACAGCAAATGGGCATCAGTTTTACCTCACAAATATATCCCTAATGCAGACCCCATCAATATTTTTAGGGCCCACACACATGTAAAAGGTTCATGAATTTGGAACTTTATTAAGGATTGTAGAGGGATTATAAGTAAATTTTTATCATGGGATGTAGGTCTAGGAAACAAGGCTCTTTTTTGGGAGGATTCTTGGGCTGGTCTCCCCCCACTAAATAGATTGGGTTTCTCCATGGAGTTTATGGATGAGTGTAAGAAATCCCAAGGAATTTATCTTAAAGGTTATTTATGAAAAAATGAAGAAGCTAAGTGGAAAAATATAGAATGCTCGGCCTCTTCAACTATAGAGAATCAAAAACTTATGGCTTTACTCAAGGATAGAGAGACACCCCATAAAACCAGAATAGATAAGTTGATATGGGCTGCTTCAAACAATGGAAGCTATACAGTTAAGGAGGGCTATAAATCTATAATTATGGAGCATAATATAGACAATATAGATATGCCCTTGAACCTTTGCTGGAATAAATCATGTTTGCCTAAAGCGGGAATGTTTTTATGGGAAGCTATGTAGAATAAAATCTTAACAATAGATAGAATCAATAAACTAGGTTTCGAAGGGCCATCCCGATGCCCCTTATGTGAAAATCAATCAGAAGATGTCAACCACCTTCTCCTTAATTGTACCTTTACTCAAAACTATTGGAACTAGGTACACCAATGTCTAGGATGGAAAACCGCTCTACAACCTGATCTTTTAAAATCTCTTAAAGCATGGCCAAATCTTTATAAGGATAACCTATATAGTGATATTTGGACTATTTCTCCCACCATATTAGTCTAGGAAATCTGGAAAGAATGGAATAGGAGAATTCTCACTGGGCAAAAAATAGAATGGAAATCATTTATAACTAAAATAGAAATGTCTATTATTGAAATCATTAGTAGCAAACTTAGAGACCAACTTTGTTATGAAGAGTCCTTTAAAAGCTGGGATAATAAAATTAGGATAATATGGCCGAGATTAAATATTCCACCCTTATACAGTAAAGGGGGGACCAAAACAAAAGCAGATAGAGCCTCTTGCAAATGGATTCCCCAAGAGGAGGGGTGGTTTAAACTCAACTTTGACAGAGCATCTAGAGGGAACCCAGGTATAGCAGGAATTGGGGGGTTAATCTAGAACTAGAAGGAGGAAGTGGTTGCCAAATTCTCTAAACCCATTAACCCCACCACGAACAACATGGCAGAATGTAAAGCAGTATTAGAAGGCCTTAGATTATGCAAGAAACTCAATATCACCAAAGTAATCATAGAAGGTGATTCCCAAATTATCATAAATGCTATTCGAACCAAAAGAACTCCTAATTGGACTCTAAACTCAAAAATAGAAGAAATTAATCAAATCCTATAGAAAATTCTTGAATACGAAATTAGGCATACATATAGGGAAGGTAATATGGAGGCAGACATGTTAGCTAATCAAGGCGCAAATGGATTTATAATAATGGAACAGCTACCCCAACTCAACTCCAATGGAAATGAATATTAAGGTTTAGGTCCTTTAGAACAACACAGTAATAATAAATAAATATATATGCACTCTAGTCAAACGGAATAAATCCGATTAATCACCAATCCCACCTAAATTATACCAATAAGCATAACTAGTTAATAGATATATCAACACATAAAAATCAAGCAACTTTTCAAATATTAATATCGGTAGAAAAAATAATCTTAACTACATAATCAACATCAACATACCTTCAAAACTACATAACAAGAATACTAATTAAAATCATCATATACTAGGAATGGACAAATAACTAACACCTAATCAGTTGTCCAAATAATTGGAATAGTAATCAAAAGTGATGATGCCCAAACACCCTTAGGAATTCAGTACAGAAATTTGAAGAGCCTGGTTCATATCTGGGTGACAATTTACTAATAATCAGAGCAAACTATAGCTTATATATATATATATATAGTTTGCTCTGTTTATTAGGATTAATATATTGGGTACGCACTGAAGCTATCCTTAATCTAGTAGGGGCCTACATTTAAATTATGGTCATCTTGACTTATGCAGGAGGTTTGGATAATATTTTCATCTTAGCTTGTTTTCAGAAGGATTTATTTTTGGACATGTAAATTTATATCTAATAATTGTGGCTGTAACATATACCCCTAGATATATAAATATATATGTAAATATATACCTACTGGTATATTTAGATATATATTTATATATCAACTCTCATAGCCATGAGTAATATTGTTTTTTAATGTATGCATTCAGGTCTCTCGGATCACATTATCTCTTAAACAGACATACTTTATGGCTTTATATGCATATATATATATATACATATACATATTCAAAATTGTGTTTCCTAATGTTCATATTGTAAAATTAATATCTATAAGTAGACAATTTGTCTTGCATATCCTCTCCATATTGTCTGCCTCCAGACCCCTCTTACCTAGGCAGAGAGTGTAGGATAATTAAAAGGGAACCGTTCGCTCCCTTTTAATCAAACCTATTATTCTGAATATTTATCTTCGCTGGATAGTAAATGGGAGTTAACTCATAAAGGCACAAAATTTATTGAGGAAATATGAGTTTATCTTAAAATTACATATATAAGCTTAAATGGATTAATTTATGCTTTTTTAGGATAATGTGGATAAAAATAATGCAGGTCTTTGATAATAGCTATGGTAAAGTTATAGATAGAACTCTATAATAAAAGGTAATGAATTTTATAGAAAAATCACATCTCTTTCTTATGTTCATGTTAGCTATCATACTAATGAATTCAAATTGGGATGGTTATTCTTATCCTTATACTCTAGCATAGATATCACAATTGCTTACCAACTAGAGGTAGGTAACATTGCTAAACATGATGATTTTATTTTATAATATATTGATGATGTTTTAACAAATGGATTTGGAATAATTATGTCTTACTTTTCAAGAGGATATTGGTGATATGGCGACAAGTGCAATCTCTCATTGAAGGTTTTGGGAGTAGTTGTGGACATCTCAAAGTTATAATGCAAAAGTTGTATAAACATGTAATTTTAATGTAATTGTATCATGATTTTTTTAGAATCAGTGGGTATGCCCAATGTATCTATGTACTACAAACAAATCTCGATCGGTATCGAGTCATGGGTAAGCCCATGTATAATTTGTATTAAGAACAAGACTTAACATCATAGGAGTAAACATGTAATTCTAATGTAACTGTATCATGATTCAGAATCAGTGGGTATGCCCACGTATAATTTGTATTAAGAATAGGACTTAACATCCCGGGCAAGGTTGGAGGTTTTCTTGACCCCGCTCTTTCCTACCAGTGCCTGCATTGAGCGGGGTTTTTCTGTAAAAATTAATTATTTTAATATTAATAAAATAAAATCTAGGGCCTCGACCTTTTACCGATCAAAAAAAAAAATTTCTCTTCTTTAATTAAATTCAATTTCTCCCATTTAATTAAATAAAGTTCTTCTAATTTTTTTAATTATAAAGAAAACCCCTCTTTTAATTAAATAAATAAAAATCCCCACTTAAAGCACTTTAATTGATGAAAAAGGCAGTAAATTGAATTAAATTAAAATCCCTTTTTCTTCACATCTTCCTAAGTGGTGGGTTTTTGCCTCTTAATCTCAACCATTGATTATTTCTTTTTGCCTCTTAATCTCAACCATTCACTTTCCTATATAAGGAAATCTCTCTTTCTCATTTAATGAATCCTCAATCAAGAAATCATCATCAATAATAATCAATCATCAATCATCTTTTTCATAGTATTGTTATGCTGCAGGTTTGGAGAGAAATTTTGGAGGAGGATTTGAGCATTTGAGCTTGGATATTGCAACTTCTCTCTTCTTGTCTCATTCTTCTTGCATTCATGGCTACTCATGTAGATTAGAATCATGTTTATTTCCATAGATTAATCTTGTATTTGTATTTCCTTTCATAGAATAATCATGCATTGTTATCATTTAGATTAATTTCTTTTCATGCATTGCAATCATATAGAGTAGATCTCATTTTCATGCATTTGAATCTCTCATTTCATGGTGTACTTGCATAGACACTAACTAGGTCAATCTGAGGGCCTCCATTTTACACCTTTTTACTCCATGACTAGAGAGCTATGGATCAATATTTGAGGCCTCATTCTTAAGCAACCTTGGATGGAATGATTCATAGAAGTGTGTCAATATTTTAGCACACACCTTGACGTAGAATTACTTAGGAAAAATAATCTACGATAATCAACTAGAAAGACTAACATAAAGGATATGTCAATTGAATCCAATATACATCTGATAATAATAAAACCACATATACATCTGATACCCAAGGTATACAACCTAATTAACATCCACTACACAAGTCGCAAGGTATGCAATAATACATAACTATACAATACAATACATTCGACAAAGGATATCAACCAATATACACATATGGCATAAGTAAACAACTCATGAAACTAAAACAAGTCTCTAGAAGACTAAGAAGATATAACTACAACAAGGATCATCCAAGCGTGAAGAAGAATCGTCGAATCTCAAAGGTAATAAGAATCACTACCACCCAACCATGTGGAACCAAAGGTCCACTCCCACCGTGCTAAGGAGATAGTAACAGGCCCACTCACATGGGTATACAACATGAAGGAATCCATCAAAGGCATACATGAAATCATACAGAAATGCATAGGAAGATCCTAGAAGCTCTCTAAACCACAATAAGGAAGTCTATAGAATACCAGAGGTAACTGACATACATAGGATAACCTACGCTATATATAGGGAAGTGTCATCACATAATTCTACCCTTGAAGGTAACCCTAGTAGCCCCTCTTGGACTCTGGCCTCCAAGTGACTCTATGTGGCTCAACAATCCTTTCGTAAAGACAAGGATGCTAAATCCCATCCTAGCATGTAATAAAACTCAAGGCATGGGTAGAGACTCAGACATCTTATTAGTTCATTTTAAAACCCCTTTGATGTTTCATATTTTCACTTATTAAGTAACTTGCCAGTGGGTTACACTAGTAGCCACTTAGAGCCCTGGACCCATTGCAAGCCACTTCTCCTCTATACACTTAGTTAACCTACCTAGCCTCATAAAAAAATCATGAAGGTAATACATAAATCTCAAACTACTTCCTGCCCATACAGGAACACATGGGTTCTCAAGTAATCATCACAACTGAAAGTATCCTCTCAAGATCACACAAGACAAGTCTACACAAACCATGTTCGGTATAAGGAATCGAGTAACAAAACTGACATCATGGAACCATGCAATGAAAATTACACAAGATACCATAAAGAGACCAACAACCCCAAAACCTATGGTTTTACATCCTTAGGGTTATCTAGTCCCGACAGATGCCCAGAAATAATAATGTTCCATACAAAAAAATAACACATAGTTCATTTCAATAATCACTCACAAATACACCATGGCATAATAAATGTACTTTCAGAAAGAACTATTCAAAAACTAGTGATATATACATCTTTAGAAAGATCAAATTCAAATTTTAGTTTTAGCATAGTGATAAACAAATTTATAATAACCCAATTATGTAAATTCATTTATCATTTAAAATTACTAACAAATTATAATTAAAATTCCTAAGAAACATGCAGATAACACCCCTATAGGTTAATTTATAAAATCCAACATATATAATTAACTTATTAAATAGTTACTAAAACCCCAACTATAATTACAATAGTATGAAAAATACAAACATAATTGCAACATTCAACTATACATATTAATATTAATCCCTTTCACATTAATACTATTATTAACTGATACAATAGGCCACATACGTAAATGTTCTATTTAAAAATTAACACCAAAATAATAACATTTTTCTAATGTCATATCAACCATCATATAATAACACAAAATAAAACTACATTTTAATAACAAAAATAATTATTAAACACCTTTAATAAAAAAATAACGCTTCACCTTTTAAATTAAAACTTATAATATTACTAAATACATAAATTAAAATTTTTAAATAAAACATTTAATAACTTAACTTTAATAAATATAAATTTTAAACAAAAATTAATTAAACAAAACTTCAAAAAAAAATTTAAATTTTTTTTTTTTTAAATCAAACAACATCATGGGGGGGTTCGTGGCCCCCACCCCTCCCTTTAACTTAAACCCACTGGCTGCTGTAGTAGTTCGGCATGCCGCAGCAGTCCAGGACTATTGATGTAGCCCATGACTGTCGTGCAGTCTGGCTGCCATGCAGTGGCCATAGCTCGCACGGTGCGTGGGAGGGGTTGGTGGGGTAGAGCCCACTGCCCCTCACTCATTAAATTTAAAAAAAAAAAAAAAAAACTCACATAGTTTTTTTTTCAAATGAATTTTTTTTCTAAAACATTTATTTTCTAAAAACAAACTTTTTTTTTAATTTCTGAAAATGGAAAATAGCAAAGGACTATTTATTTTTTCATCTTTTCCCATTTCGTCCTTTTCCTAGGTTTAATCATCTTTGACTGGTGTAAATTATTTTTCTCTGTATATTTTGTTTCTAGAGATTCATTTTTGGTGAAATTTAATTTTTTCCAAGGGACAATTTTCTAGGATCAAATATTTTCTTCCCACTATAGTTCCTACTATAGGCTAATTGATTTTTCTGATTTAAAGGTCTTCCATAGAGTATTTTCTCATGAAATTTTAACTGCATAACCCTACTATGCCAAGTTATATTTTTTCCTAAAAATATTAGATCTAGGGTTTCTAAAACACTCAATTTAACAAAGACACTAAATAGATTCTAATTAAGGAAATAAAACTATCAAGCACAAGGAGAACATAATTTCACAAAGATTGAAACTAACAAAGGGTTTTTTAAATCCTACCTCAAATTCAACCACCAATTTGATACTGAAGCCCTTTGAGAAATGGAGAATCCTGAAGCCCTCTGAATTTGAATCTGACAATAGATCCGGAACCACGAAGCCTCCAAAGCAAGGATCTCTTGAATTCCTCCAAACCTCCAACTACAACCAAAATCAAAAAATAGCAAGAACACAAAAATTTCTCTTCCAAAACCCTTCTCCTTCTCCAAAAAACCTATTATGATAGAATCAGAAGAGAAATCCCCTAAAGAGACTCAACTTCGCTTTTCAAGCAATCCCAAAATAGACACTCCACTAAAACTAGTTAACTCAACTTTCAAAATTGAAAGAAAATAATAATTATTAATTTAAAATATCCCTTTAATTTTGCAACTCAACTTTGACTCTTTAAAACAACTTGCATTTTGAATTCAAACTCTAATGTCAATAATTACAATGCACAAGTAATTAATTAAATAATAGATTAAATATTTAAAGCACAATATTATCCATGCACTCAAACATTTAATTATTTAACAAAGCATAAAAGCTAATATAATTCTAATTTGAAATTAAATATTTAATTAAATTCAAATATTCAATATTTGAACTTTAATTAATTTTATTAATTAAATATAGATATTTAATTAATTTCAATTAATTAAATACCCTATATTTAATAATTAATTCCAACAATACTCAATTCAATAAATCACATGATAATTCACACAATATCAAAATACTCAACTAAAATCAACAAAACCAAACTCAAGCACACTCAAAGATAGGATCCACAAATTTACGTCAACTAGACGAATTTGGGTAGGGTAGACAAACTGATACTTGTCCAATATTTGAAAAAAATAGAGGTTTAGGGTATGGATTTGGACTTGAATACTACCTCCCCTCTCTTACCATTGAGATATTGCGATATGGCATGCTCACTCCTACCAATTCAGGGAAGACATAGCCCAATACCTGCAAACCTTTCATCACAAAGACAGACATGCATGCATATAATATAGCAGACAATGGTTGAGACTATTTTATCATGTGGATCTGGCCAAATCAAGTAACTACAAATCTATCCCATACCATACTAAACACATCAAATAATAATGCAAAACATACAAATGATCCATGTGCATACAAATATAGGGTCAGTATTGTTAGAAAACCATAATCCAAATGAAATCCTAACATATACATAAGCATCATAAAATAACCATAAATCACATGTAAAAGATGATATAATACACTAAGCAATGGCTCCATAACATAAATAAATGCAATACATAAATATCCTCCAAACCATCTAAAGTAACCAACACATACATGGAATGGCCTAAAAGAGTTCGACAACTGAAACTAAAAAGAAAACTAAGGGGTGGGTATTACATCGACCTCCCCTAAAACTAGGCTTACTCCTGAAAGCCTACAACAAAGATAGAGATATGAATCTCTCAACATAAAGCATCCTACCAAGTCACAAGAGACTCAAAGTGTGGGTCCCATAGGAGCCTTCCCAGGTCTCTAATTCAAACACTGTGGATCATTCCCCACTGTGGGAATGCAGAAACTAGTTGTTGGTCCTATACTCGCAAACCCACTCATAGGAGCATGGTAAACTGCTAGAGGGAAATCAAACATTGCATACACTCTATGAGACATACCAAAATTACCAACTATAGGCTCAGACGCTGCTGGCCTCTATCCTAAGAAATGTACTGGACACTGGGGATAATTGATAGCAATATGTCCAAACTACCCACATGAAAAGAAAGCTCCTCTACTACCACCTCCCCTAACTGAAGGTGCACTAGACTTCTGAATACTACCCCTACTAACATCCTAATGCACACTTTGCGCTGGATGAACTATCCGATTGCGCTTGATGTGCTGAATATCATGGAAGTTCCTAGTCCGAGGACCACTAAAAGTAGGAGGAATGGTTCCTCCCTACTGTTGAGACTAATTTCCTTTTGGAAAGGTAAAAGGACCTCTAGAATTCTTAGCTCCCTAAGAATTATTACCTCTAAAACCAGAAGTAGGTACACTAGGCTGCACTCCCAACTGTCCACCATGGTCCAAAGCTAGATTCACCTCCACAACAGTATCTTTAATGACCGCTTCTCTGAGGGTTGTAGGCTCAAAGAGTCTAACTTCCCCATTGAAGATGTTCATAGAGCCCCCTAAAAAATGATGAATCATAAGGGTTGAATAACGACCATAACCTGCATACTGCTTGAGCTTGAAGAATCAAAGCTCATACTTTACCACTGACAATGTCAACTGCCTCAGCTTATGGAACTCATCCACTCACTATTGCCTCCACTAATATGAGAGGAAGTGCTCTCAGAAGTTTTCAAGGAACAACTCCCAAGTCATGGTATCCATGTGGATCCCCAACTTCTCCTCTTCAATCTTCCACCACACCGTTGCAAAATCAGAGAGTTTCATCACCACATACCTAGATTTAGTATTGTTGCTAAAGGGATGCATGGAAAAACTCCTCTCTAAGGCAATAAGACATGTCTCAGCCTCAGAACCTGATCCTTTCCCATCAAAGGGAGTAGGTCACACTCTCATGAGATCCCTCATGTGGTTCACTACCACAACATCAGGATCCACTCTGATGGTCCTCCTTGGAAGGCTCCTAGATCTCACCCTCTCCCTCTGCTCTAATTGAGAATGATGAGAAGCATCCTTCTGCACTCTACCTTTCTCAAGAAGATGATTCAAAATCTCCTGCAACATCTACCTAATGTCTAGCTCTCTAGACCCATACTGACACTCTTCCCTCTGCTCCTCTCTGCTATGCTAATGAGCATTGTCCTGACTGACACTCGTGGAAGGATTGTGATCCCTACCCCTTCTACAGCCACCAACTCGGCCTCTACCATGACCTCTAGTAGCTCTAGTCTCATACATGATTACTGAATCAACCTGTGTGTGAATGAATTACACCTTCATGAAATTATTTTATTTAACTATAATTCTATGGAATAATAATGGAAATTTATGATAATAATTTTAATTAAATCAATAAGAATCTCATGGCTCTCTATCTAAGCATGTTAATAAAGCTCTCAACCTTAATCTCTATCAATGACAGTCCTAGAACGAGAATTTGATGAAGATAAATGCCTAAATATAGCTTAATTCTCTCAAATTATGATGATATTGGATCCAAATGCACTCAAAATGATCTCCATAATGCTAAAATGCTATGATAATCTCTCAATTATTATCAAATTGCTATGAAAATGACAAGAGGTTTGATATTTTGCATTCAAATTTCTAGGATCTTTATGCTCTCAAAATGACTTCTATTTATAGGATTTTCCCAAGTGTAGGGGGTGGAGTTAATTGATCATAGTTAATCCATGGTTGAGTGAGAGGCTTTCAAATGGTTTCAAATGGGGGGATAATTTAAATTCTTGTCTCAAAGGTTGGGACAAAGAGACAAATTTGAGTGATTGAGATTCAAAGTTTAAAATGAGTGATTGAGATTGCAAATTAGGAGTGATCCATGTGCTTTGTGTTCTCAATTCCCATCGGTTTTTCAAATTTATGTTGAAATATATTAGGATTATTTAATTCAATCAATTAATTAAATTAGTCATGTAGGGATGAATAGGTTCAATTTGATTTTTTAATTAAACTATACAATTAATTGATTAAAATTAATTATATAATTTTGATTATCCTTTTTAGGCTTATATTTTTTTTTTTTTGATCGGTAAAAGGCCGAAGCCAAAATTTTATTAATATTAAAAATAATTTTTACAGTATAACCCCACTCGCTGCGGGCGCTGGTAGGAAAGAGTGGGGTCGAGAAAACCTCTAGC
>MU227578.1:2180771-2195163 GCA_018584345.1 Thuja plicata | reverse complement strand
AACAGTTGAGATCAAAAGGAACAGGAGAGGTCCTCAGTAAACTCCACCTCTTCATTTGGTAAAGAGGAGATAGGGTTTGGTTAACTGAAGAGCTATTTATGAGTTACCTTTTTGAACTGAAGAGGTGAGTGAAGTTACCCATGTGGACAAGAGAGATGGGTGGAGTAACCCATGTGATGTAATTGGAGTTATCTCTTTGAAGATAAATAAGTATTTAATTCATTTATTTATTAATTGTTTTCAACATGTGAGATAATTGAATTCTTTTTGGTTAAGAATTGTTTTATTTGATGAAATTAAATTAATTTAATTGAAATTAATTTAATTGGAAGGATTTAATTAGTAATTTTAAATATTTGGATTTAAACTATAGGAAATTGAGTTTAATTTAATTAAATAATATAATTAATCAATTAAAGCTTAATTAATTAAATAAAATTAATTATTTAATTAATTTTGGGGATTGGATTAGATGATCTGAGGAATGAATTTAGAATAAAATAGATGATTAATTAATGATTAAAAAATCATTAATTAATAGATGAAAATTAGTGTTTTTAATGTAAAGTCGCAAGCCTGTCCATTTTAGGGTGTCTACATTTGCCCCTCTTTGATGTGATGTGACTTGTCACAGTGTGTCAAAGATTCTTTGATTTTTCCCCAGCTTGCCCCGACATTTAGTAGGTGTATTTATGCCCCCTTAACAAATTTGAGCGAAAAGTCGCTAGACGAGCGTTAATTTGTTGAAACTGTAATTCGTAGCACTGGGTAGCTGACGGATCTGAAAAATAGTTTAAAATGCCCCTGTAATTTACCTTTGAAGTTTCTAGGGATCGGGAAGAAATTTTGAGCTCCTGGGTGAAATTAGGGTTTTTTGAAATCCCTATAAGTAGCTAGGAGAGCCCTTCATTTGTCACTTTGTGAATTTGAGCTCTAAATTTCTTGGTAAGTTTCTTTATTGTTTTCTGCTTCATTTTCCTCCTTCTTCGAGTGATGGCGGGTCTTCCAGGTGTTATTCACATTTCTGATCGAGTCTGATCATACCGTCAGCCTGCTGGCTCTGGATGTCCGGTGAGTTACCTCGTGTTGCATGTCATTAATTGCATGAATTTTAGCTTTTAAATTTTAAACTTTTTTGGAAAAGTTTTACCTTTGCTGCAATCGCCTGCGGTTTTGCCGCAATTGCGATTTGGATGCCGCAATTACCGGTTCTAAGCCGCACTTGATAAAAGTGGCACAGTCACCTCTTTTAATTGCCACATTTTCATTTTATGTGCTGCACTTGTTGTTTGTGTTCCACAATCGCATAAAAGTACCGCACTTGTCTATGTTTAATGTTGCAATTGACTTTTTAACACTGTCTGACTAATTTTGTTGTTAGTTATCTGCTTGTTTTTTCTTCTGTTATGTTCCTCGATATCTGAAACTAATAATTTTCTATTTTATTGTACTCTTTGTAGTTCATTGGGCACATTTTGTGGTGTCAAGAGTCCAGGCCAGTGGGACTCATGTACAGATTCCAGCTTTCAGAGGATGAGAGGTCAGTACTTTGAGACCTAGGTTTGTATTGGATCTGTTACATGTGTGAGATCACAACTAATAGGGGTCTGATCTCTGCTCTGGTAGAGTGATGGAATTTTGAGACCTGCACCTTCTGGCTTCCTACTAGGGAGTGCACTGTGACCTTGGAGGATGTGTATTGCATCCTCCAACTCCCTATCCAAGGTGAGCTGGTGGAGTACTCCACTCCTACTGGTGTACCTACTTTGTCTGAGCTCACTGGAATGCCCCAGGATCAGCTTGGGCTGGCCGGTGGTTATGATATTCCTTGGTCTCAGTTCAGATTGGGTTTAGATAGACTATCCACATTACTAGGTAGTTTGATTTGTGGCATCCTTTGCCCTGATTGGCGTCAGCATGGGTTTTTTGTTGGATTTGGCAGTGTCCTTCAGAGTATGGTCCGAGACCATACTATTTTTGCGTGGGGCCCATGCATGTTGGCACACATGCATTTGCATATGATGTACATGGCTTACCTTGATGTTAAGTCACTCGGTTGTGGCACCACTTTGTTACAGATTTGGGCGTGGGAGCACATTGTTGTCTGTCATCCTGTGGGTGCCCGTGCTCTCCTGGCCAATAGGCCATACGTATATATGTATGATGGTGCTATTTTTCAGACCCATATGGGTCATCTTTCTTACTGGAAACAATAGCTAGATATGATTCCATACTTTATCTGGCAACCTTATAGAGATTGTCCTATTTGGGATGGGGAGGACATCTATCTCCCATTTTGTCAACAGTGTCAGTACCTGATTGGCCTTGTGAGTGATCATGTTCACATGATCGATTTTCATAACAATGACAGGGTGTTACAATAATTCGGAGAGCAGTAGGATGTGTCTGATTCATATGCCTACTTTTCTCGGAGGTCTCATGATGCTTGTGTATGGGGTGTTGTAGTGTCACTAGATGTTGCACACACTAAGTTCTTAGGTTTTCTCCCTGTTGCATGGACCTGGCGTTCGGCCACTGTTGATCCAGGTTTGTTTTTCTTTATTATGCTTATGTACTATTCTTCTTCTCTATTGCTTTATGCTCATATCCTGTTGTGAGATTTATGTATATCTACCCTGGCACTGATAGTTGATTTATCTTTTGTAGGTACCACTCCTCAGTATGATGCCCACTGGTTGCAGCATCATCTGATTGCCTTGACCGATGTGTCACGTCCTGTACCTAGGACTATCATGTGAAGTGCTTGACAGGTACAACATGGTAGGGGAGGCCGTGATGGAGGGAGAGGGGGTGGATGGGGAGGGAGGGACAGAGGTAGGGATGGTGGGAGGGATGGAGGACGAGGGAGAGGTGATGACGGAGGGGATGATCCTGATCCTGGGGGTGCTGGTGGTGGTGTTAGGGCTAGTGGTAGTAGTAGTGGGGGTCATTCTGGTACTCCCAGGGTTGGTTTAGGTACCATTCTAGAGGACGAGGAGGCTATGGAGGAGGAGGCACCTTAGTTGGTGCGCAGGGTTTGCCAGCGGACTGCAGCAGTTTTGGCTCCGAGGGTTGAGGAGAGGGTTGAGATTGAGGAGGTGGATGTCAAGCTAGCGAATGTAGATGTGGAGGCTCTAGATGAGCAGAGTGCAGAGATAGGGTCCTCAGATGGGAGTGGCCATAGTAGGAGCAGCACTAGGGAGAGCTCGGAGAGTGAGGAAGTGCCAGTGGGATGGAGTGGAGGTCTGGGAGGCTAGGATGAGGAGGGTGACATGGATGTGGCCATGGGAGGCATGGATGATGATCCCTTAGAGGTGGAGTGACTCTCTCAGTAGGTTTAGGATTTGCAGAGAATTCTTTCCTTAGATGATGCTCGTGCTACCATTTTGGAGGCCCGTGTGATAGCTGCGGAGGCTAGAGAGCGACAGGCTCAGACCGAGGTCCATTCATTTATTGATAGTGTACAGGATGTTGCACAGAGGGATATCTTGGATAGATACTATAGATCTGGGCGAGAGGCTCAGAGAGAGATAGAGTATTGGAGGCAACATTATGAGGGCACTGTGCCTGCTGCAGAGAGGGTGCCCAACTATGCAGTGTCTCAAAGATCTAGCAGGGCTCAGCAGTCTTAAAGCAGTGGAGTCAGAGTTCTGGGGTCCTCTCATAGGATAGATTCTGATATGCCTCCCCCTCGTGCCCCTCCTATCGAGGGTAGGGGTAGTTCATGCTGATCATGTTCTTTGTACCATTTTTTGTAGTGATGCATTGTACACACTGAGTTGTACCATTTTTGTATCTTGACACATTGATATATATATATATATGATTCACATGTTGGTTACCTTCTGTGTCTAGAATTGTGACTTTACATGTGTACTCAGAGATTTTGATCTATATGAGATGCATTTATGTGTCATGATTTACTTTGCATATGTATGATTCTACATGATTTAGTGATGAGATGTATATGCCATGTGTTTCTATTATTCAGACTCATTTATGGGTGATTTACTTTTCCTATGATACTGACATGTTATGCAGGATGGTGTAAATGAAATGCCTATTATATGAGATGCTTTATGGATGCATGTGATGTTTATGATTTATCATGTATGCAAAATTATCATGTATTTTGGTATTTTTCTGATGCACATAATGAATGAATGCAAACTACTATGCACAAAATATTTGAGTAATGCATGTGTTAGCTTAGAGAGAAGTTATTTTAGATAGATGTGCTCTGAGATTGATTTGATAGAATGTAATGATAGAAATGTTTCTCTTTTTTGCATTTTTTGGATAGATATGATAGGATAGAAATGATGAGTGTCCCAAGTTGCTACCCCAGTTTTCCAATAATTGTCATCATTGCATCTTTTTTTTTTGTATTTTCTGATATTTTGGAAGAGCGTCGAATGAGCCAGATCACATACTATCTGGATACCACCACGACCTCTTGATAGCAAAAGGAGTAGATAGATTGAATAGAAAGAGACCCATAGTGCACCCGAATATTGACCATCTGGATTCAACTATGTTCCCTGTTTGAAAAGAAAGAGAGACAAGAGCACCCAGATATTGACCATCCGGATACCGCTTGTCCTCTGAACTAAACTAAAACAAAGAAACCAAGATAGAACTCCCATGTCTCCAGAGTCCATCTGGATAACACACTGAGCTCTTGATTTCCAAAAAGGTAAAGACAAGCAAATAAGATAGAACTCCTATGCCCCTAGAGTCCATCTGGATAGCATCGTGAGCTCTTATTTGAAAACATAAAGGGAAAGACCATAGAACCAAGATAGAACTCCAAAGAAACTCAGAGTCCATCTGAATAGTGTTTCAAACTCTTGATTCTATAAAGAAAATAAGAAAAGTAAAAGAGAAGGAATGTCCAATTCTTTCCTAGGTTTAATCTCAGATCGTGGAACTGCGTGGCTACCAGATAAGTGATAGTGCCTACCGCATTTATCCTAAATCATCATGGCCCTAAGATCAAAGTGAACATTCAACAAACAGTAATCAAAGAAAATAAGTCATGATCTATCATAGCTACTCTCCTCACATGGTGGATCCTGGAGTAGCATAAGAACATAACCCTGAAATATAGGCTGACATCTGACTGACTTGACTAACCTAGTCAACATTTTTTCATGATTCCTCAATGCAGTGGGTTCTCTAGATTGGCTCAACTCTTTGGATGGGCTTGTTTGGCTTTGTTTTGATTGATCGTGTTGGTAGCTGATTAAGCTATGTCAGATGGGCCAAATGCTTGTTCACAAAGCTCATGATTGTGATAGTAATGATTGATAGATTTGATTTTTCTGATCATATTGGTAGCTGATCAAGCTGTGTCAGATGTGCCCAATGCTTGTTCGCAAAGCTCATGATTGTGACAATTTTGATAGATAGATTTTGATTTGATCAATTTGGCAGCTGATCAAGCTGTGTTAGATGGGCCCAATGCTGATTTTCAAAGCTGATGATTGTGACAATTGATTGATAGGGCATGCTTGCCCCTTGCTATCTTTGATAACTGAGTTGGTTTTATTTCTTTGGGATTTTGCAATTTTTTCGAATGTTTTTTTTTTTATGAAGATTGATTTTCTCCTGATTTTTTATCTTTTTAGGATTTTTTATGAGTTTTCCAATTTTTAGGATTTTTTAGAACTTTTGGAATCACCCCCTAGTCTGGTGGACCAATAAGTAACCATGGGTAAGTGCTTTGTGCTCATGGCGGATTGTGCTTCTGGATATTGCTCAGGATAGTCAGTCTTGCATTTTGAAGTGGGCTTAAGCCTTTTGGAGCTCATTGATGGTGAAGCTGGTTGAACACTTGGCGCCTATTTGCCAGGTTTTCACCAAGGTACCTACTCAATAGTGCCTATTTGACAAGTTTTCACTGAGAGAGCGATGTTGTTTTCTCTTTACTTTTTTTCTTTTTTGATTGTCACCGAGGTGCCTAATTGCCAGGTTTTCACCAAGGTAACTTTTGTATTTTTTAATTTTTTTAGTATTTTTTAAATATGTAGATAAATGCCTTAACCTTAGAGACCTTCAAGGGTAGAACCTCTTTAGGTGCATGTTGTTAATGTAGCCAGGGATCTGATCTCCTTCTGGTGTTTCTAGTATGAATGCCCCACTCTGAGTAGAGCTGACAATAACAAATGGTCCTAGCCAGTTAGGCTCGAACTTACCAGGTTTGACTCGCTCTGCTTGATTCTTCTAATTTTCCATGAGGACAAGGTCTCCTACCTCAAATGTTCATGGCTTCACCTTCTTGTGATAGTTCCTTCTAAGGCGATTCTGATAGCCTTGTAAGTGGTCGAAGGCTTGTTGTCTTCATTCCTCTAGTAACTCTAGCTCACTGAGCTGTGCTACTCTATAGTCTTCGTCAAAAACTAGGTTCTTCAATGATATCCTTAGGGATGGGATTTCCACTTCGAGGGGTAATACCGCCTCTATTCCATAGACTAGGGAGAAAGGATTTTCCCCCATTGGTGTTCTCACACTAGTTCTGTATGCCCATAATGCGGGACTAAGCTATAGATGCCAGTCTCTTCCTGATTCGTTCACTGTTTTCTTCCAAATTTTCAAGATTGTTTTGTTGGTAGCTTCAGCTTGGCCATTCCCTTGAGGGTAGTAAAATGAGGAGAACCCTTGTTTGATACAGAACTATTCACATAGGTCTTCAACATCCTTGTTCTGGAAAGGGGTACCATGATCCGTCAAGATTGTTTGGGGGATCTCATATTAACAGATGATGTGATTAAGAATGAACATTGCTATCTGTTTTCCAGTGATGTAAGTGAGGGGAATTGCTTCCACCCACTTTGTGAAGTACTCTATTGCTGCTATGATGTACTTGTGTCCAGTTTTTGAAGAAGGTGTTATCTTTCCCACTAGGTCAAATCCCCACATTGAGAATGGTAATGATGAAGTGATGGGATTTAATTTCTAGGCTAGTGCATGGATGAGGTCTCCATGAATTTGACACTGTCTACACCTTTGGACATGCTTGTGTGCATCTATCTCTATTGTTGGCCAATAGTATCCCATGCGGATTATTTTCTTAGCTAAGTTTTTGCCACCTCCGTGGGTTCCACATATTCCTTCATGTACCTCGTACAAAGCTTTCTGGGATTCCATGGAAGTGAGACAATGTAGTAATGTTCCATTGAGGCTTCATCTCTATAGAGTAGTAGAGAGGATTGTATACCAAGAGGCTTGTCATATGAGGGCTTTTCTCTAGTTTCTAGACAAGATTGGGGGTAAGACATTGTTTTGGAGATAGCTATAGACATCTTGGTACCGTGGGGATTCAGGACCAACAAGGGCACATGCTGATTCTATGATAGATGCTTGATGTGATGGCACCAAGAGTTGCTCCACTAGAAACTAGAATTTGGTATCACTACCTGGCATATCAATCAGTGATGCTATGGTAGCCATCACATCTGCTGCTTTGTTTTGTGCTCTTGGGACTTGCTCGAAGAGAATGTAATGAAAATTGGTGTATAGTTGTTCCATCTATGCTCTGTAAGGTATGAGCTTCTCATATTTGGTCATGTAATCATTGTTAACTTGGCTAATGACCAACTGTGAATCCCCAAATACTTTCAAGTTCTTGATTCTCCATTGAATGGCTATCTTTAGACCGATGACCAATGCTTCATATTTTGCTATGTTTTTGGTGCATTGGAAGTTAAGTCTGAAAGATTTTGGAATTGTATCATGGTCTGGAGTGATAAGAACAATCCATGCCCCCGCTCCATGGTTTGTACATGATCCATCAAAATAAAGTTGTCATATCTCGATCACTGGTTGTAGTGTCATGATAGATTCATCAGGAAAGTCAGAGATAATAGGCTAATGGTCTTGAATTGGTGCCTCTGCTAATTGATCGGCGATCACTTGTCCTTTGATAGCCTTTCTATCTACATACTCAATGTCAAACTCACTTAAGATCATTACCCATTTTGCCAGTCTTCCAGTGAGCATTGCTTTGCTTAATAGGTACTTGAGAAGATCAATATGTGCAACCAATTTGGTTTGATGACTCAACATGTAGTGTCTTAGCTTTTGGGAAGTGAACACAACTGCAAGGCATGACTTCTCTATCGGTGTATAGTTTAGCTCATATCCAACCAACGTTTAGCTTAGATAGTAAACGGCCCTCTCCTTTCTTGCCTCATCATGTTGTGCCAAAAGGACCCCTAATGCTGATTCTGTTGTTGAGATGTATAGAAGCAATGGTCTACCTTGCACTGGTGGTACCAAGATAGGAGACTTTAGAAGGTAGTCTTTGAATATCTTAAATGCATGTTCACATTGTTTTGTCCATATGAACTTGATGTCTTTATGCAAGAGATGTTGGAATGGGTGACACTTGTCTGCCAGTTGAGCTATGAATCATCTTATTGATTGGAGCCTTCCATGTAACCCTCTTAGTTGTCTCAGGTTCGATGGTGGAGGCATGTCCAATATTGCCTTGACCTTTTCTAGATCCACTTCAATTCCTTTGTGTGATACTATGAACCCTAGTAATTTTCCTGTTGTGACGTCAAATGCACACTTTTTTGGATTTAGTTAGACTTTGAATTCCTCCATTCTATCAAAGATGGGTCCTAAAACTTGTAGATGATCCTTTCAAAGTATGGACTTTGCTAGTATGTCATCCACATAATCTTCCATTGTCTTGTGGATGAGATCATGAAATATGGTTGTCATTGCCCTCTGATATGTTGCTCCAGCGTTCTTTAGACCAAATGGCATAACATTCCAACAATATGTTCCCCAAGGACATGTGAAAGCCATTTTGTGTTGGTCCTTTGGTGCTATCCTTATCTGGTTGTAACCTGAGAAACCATCCATAAGTGATAGCATTTCATGTCCTGCAGTTAGGTCCACTATCATGTCAATGTTTGGTAAAGGAAAGTCATCTTTGGGACATGCTATATTGAGGTCCTGGAAGTCTGTGCAAATTCAAATCTGACCATTGTGCTTCATAAATGGTACTAGATTAGATATCCAATTCACATATGGTATAGGTCTGATGAATTTAGTGTCTAGGAGCTTTTTCAGTTCTGTCTTAACTAACAATGCAACGTGAGGATGCATCTTTCTTAGCTTTTGTTTGATACGTTTTGCATTTGGTAGCAATGGGAGGTGATGTAGCACCAACTCTGGGTCTAAACCTGGAATATCTGAGTAAGACCATGTGAAATTGATCATTCTTTCTTTGAAGAAGTTGATGAACTATTCTCTCTCCTCAGGGGTGAGATATTTCGCTAAGTAAATGTTCTTTGGGTTCTTGTCATCCCCCAAGTTGATTTCTTCTGTCTCTTCGGCTAGTAGTGCTGATTTCTCCTCTGTTAAGGGGAGGAGTTCTCTCTTTCCATCTTCTAGCGGCTTTGTGAGGTTTTCACTAGAAGATATGTCTTCTTTTAGCTTTTTATTCTTTTGTTCTTTTTTCTTTTATGGACTGGAAAGAGGAGCTTCCTCCCTGAAGTATGCTGCTCTATCTAGGTTGATAGAGAATCCTGCCTTGTGATCTCCTGACGGAATGCCTTCCCTTATTCCCATGAAATGAGATATTACCTCATCATTTTCAAAGACATCAAGATCAGGTGGTCCTTGTTGATCCCACTCTATAAGCTTAGGGTGTACAAGACAGACACTTTCACTACTGTTTGGCTTTGGTTGACTAAATGGGACTGTCGATATGGTGCCTACAAAATTGGACTGTGATGAGGACGCACCACTTGAGGTCTGATGAATGATATTTTTGTCTATACAAGGTTGTTTTGTAATGGTCAGTTGATCAAATAGGTTTGCTAGGTTTATGATAATATTGACTTGAGGGAAAAAGTAAGGGATTGATGGTTCAGAGTCGTGGAGGGATCGCCACTCATACTCATTAGAGTCAGTCTCAAAGGAATGTTCATCTGATGTCACACTTCCTTGGGTATCATTGATTGCTAAGTGTGGGTTTATTTGGGATTGTGTGGATTCCTCTTCGGTGGGAAACAACTGTGCTAATATGTTTCTTATTAGGACATGCTCAGTGTTGTGCCCCCGGTGCATCTCTGCTATTTTCTCATGATTGACTTGAATGTCTTGAACCACAGAACTAGTGCTTTGTTGTCCATAGCCCAAACCTCTAGTGTTTCTTTGGGTTGGTGGGAGAGGCAATTCATATATGCCCTGTTGCCTTGCCCCTAGTCTAGTTGTACCATCATATCCAAACCTTTGTATCATTGTGTAACCATTACCATAGTTTGCCAAAGGTAAGGGTGGTTGGACTATCTCAAGGGAGTCTCTGTATAACCAAGCATTGATGTCTTGCTCAAAATGATTCTCTTCCACTATGTCCCCCCATCGGACAAAGGTTGTGGGTGGACATCTAAAAAGAACCAGCTGCTGAGTTTCTATTGCAATGACAAGTGGTGGCATACCATGAGTTCTGGGGCTTAAAGGCATGTGCGTGATTGTGAAAGCCTCTTCATATCTATATTCACAACATCCTTTGTCCATGATGGATATCTTGCTTTCTTTTTCTGTGACATCCTTAAGATTTATTTATGAAGAGGATGAGACATTTGCATCTTGATTAATGACTATCTTACCTGCTGCTCATATGACATCCTTGGGATTTGATTCTGAGGAGGACAGGATGCTTGCATCCTAGTTCGATGGCACCTAGTTATCAGTGTTGATTTGGACTGCATTGCAATATTGGAAGGGATTGGGATCTCTCTCTATGATAATCTCCTCCCCTTGGTGAGGGAACTTTATGAATTGATGGTATGTTGATGGTACAGCTTGCATTTCATGTATCCAAGGTCTCCCTAATAACATGTTGTATCCCAACTCAAGGTCTAAAATTTGGAAGGGTGTGTTTTTGACCACAGGACCAATATGAACAGGTAGAATGATGATACCTTTAGAGGACCTTTCCTCTTCATCATAGGCTCTGATATTTATCCTTCTAGTGACATCAATGCTTGATTTAGAATAGCCTAGTTTCTTGATTAATTTTAAAGTACAAATGTTTAAACCAGCTCCACCATCAACAAGGACCCTATGGATAGCACTTTTGTGTATTTGGACAAGCAAGTGTAGAGGATCATTATGCAGGGGCTTATGCAGTGGCACATCACAGTCTATGAATGTGGCATGTTTGTTAGCAGCTATATGATTGACCATTGTTTGGAAGCTTTCAGGTGTTATGTCCCTTGGGACAACTGCATTTTGAAGTGCTTGATCAAGTGTTAGTTTATGCTGTAGAGATATGCGCAAGAGATCAAACATGGATATCTGGGCCGGTGTGCACTTTAGTTGGTCCACTATGCTTGTTTATGGATCTGAGTTTGCTATAGGATTGGCTGATGTAGTAGCTAAGGATGGTATTCCTTGCAAGATGACTCTAGCACGATGCATAGTTACAGCGCAATTGTTACCTTGGTCCCTGATAGTGATTGCGGCCACATGATTATCTAAAGGATTTAGGCAATTTATGACATTATTAGTATTGGCATATGTATAGTTAACTTTATTGGTTTGTCCACCAGACCCAGAGACTTTTCCTTTGTTGTGATCATGGAAGGTATCATTAAAAATGGTGTGATCAGTTGTGCCTTTAGCTTGAGTGTTCATCACATTGATGATCCCTGTGTCAATGAGATCTTGGATAGCATGTTTCAATCAGTAGCAGTTGGCTATTTTTTGCCCCTTGACCCAATGAAACTCATAGAAGTCTTTTTCATTATACCACCTTGGCTTGTTTTCCTCTTATTCAAAGTCTTTGATTGCTGGGAGAGTGATAGTGTTTGATTGTATCAACTTACGTAAAGCATACTCTATTGGCTCTCCCAATGGTGTGAAATCTCTTTGTTGGAATTGAAACTGTGGTTTGCGTTGATTCTGTCATTGATTGTTTGACACAGCGGCTACTTGTACAGGGGGAGGTTGGTTCTGGATGTATTCTTGTTGAGTGGGCCCTGTGGGGTTTTGGTTTTCCACAGGTGCGCCTTGTAGTGACACCTTGGGTTGCGCGTAGTTGATCATCTTTACATCAATGACACCATCACTAGTGACATTTTTGTTCTTGTTCCACCACTTAGCCTTTTTTGTTGCATTTTTATTTGTGTTTGTTTGCATAGGATCTACAAGGATTCCTCTTTTGACCAAGTTCTACTCACACCGAACTCCTCTTTTGATCAGTTGTGTGAAGTTTGGAGCTAACTATAGTTATGTTGTGAATGACATGTCTAGGATCAGATTTTCAACAAACATGACTATCAAGTCTTGTTCGGGCACGTCATATGTTATACAGTTTGTCGTGTTCCTCCATCTTTGTAGGAATTTCACAAAGGACTCTCCATCTTTTTGTTTAATGTCGCAAAGGTCCTTGATGCTGACCTTGCGCTCGATGTTATGATGGAAGTGAGCTATGAAATTTTTAGCCAATTCTCCTCAAGACTGAATGCCATGAGGTAGATGTGAGAACCATTCCATTTCTGGTCTGGCTAAACTTTGTGGGAATAGTCACATTAGATATGTCTCATCATGAGCGACTTCAATGCAACTAGCAAAGAACTCTTGTATATGCTCAATAGGGTTGGTGCTGCCCCTATACTTGTCAAATTTTGGCACTGAGAAGTGGTTTGGGAATGGAGACATTTGAATAGAATGGTCAAATGGGTATGGGTATAAATCCTCTGCGGTATAGGATTTAGTTTTCCCCTAATTTTGCATATCCATCATTTGGGTTTGAAGGGTTTGGATTTGTTGCATTAGCATGTCTGTTTGATATTGCGGCTGATGCATGTGGACATTCCTTTATGTTGTGGTGGGTATGAGGCTACGCCTCTATGTCCCTTGAGTAGGAACATATGATTTCATCCTAGGTACTTGATATTGATTCCCCACCAAGTGATTTGTAACTATAGGGACCTGAGTATTCCATGGGGGGTTTTGAAGTATTTGCTGTCGTGACTGAAATTGGGGTAGGTATTGTTGCTACTGAGGTAGGGTTTGAAATTGGGGTTGTTGTTGTGGAGGTTGGATATGAGAGAACTGAAGCTGGGGTTGTTGTTGTAGAGGTTGGATATGAGGCAACTGAAGCTAGGGTTGCTGTTGCGGAGGTTGGATATGAGGCAATTGAAGCTGGGGTTGCTATTGCGGAGGTTGGATATGAGGCAACTACAGCTGGGGTTGCTATTGCGGAGGTTGGATATGAGGAAATTGAAGCTGAGGTTGTTGTTTCAAAGGTTGGATATGAGGCATGGGTAAAGATGTAATTTGGGCTGGCCTTAACTATAAATAGGTCCCGTACAGATGGATCCTTGTGGGAATGATGTGTTGATCCCAAGGTTAGTGTAGACGGATTGCAGCAGCGGCATAGTTTCAGAATAACTAGTGTTTGGTGGGATGGATGACATACTAGTGATCATAGGTGCATTTGGTTGTGAGTTTTTCATGCCTTGAGTAGACGATGTGCTGGCTTGGGTTGGGTCATTGGTTTGATTGGATACAGTCTACATTGATGTGGGTAAAGCCAATGATGGAAAGATCAAAAGAACAAGCACAATAGACACTGTGTTTTGAGAAATGAAGACTGAGATTGTGTATGTTCTACAACTTTTTCAAGTTGTAATGTTATCACAAGGTCTCAACAATGAAAAATTAGATTAATCTAGGTAAAATTGGCTTCAAAATACAATGTTATAGGCCCAATACTTGAATGTCTATTAGCTCACACAACAATTGTCATGCTACTAGGACACGAAGGTCCATGACTTAGGTGCCCATGTTTTTTCCGTTTCCAGGTATTGTTTCTGTGGAGTGAAGATCTCTTTCACTACACAAATACGGTGGGACACATATGTTGGGAATCTTGGGGGAAAATTCTACAACCCCTTGCACTATAATAAAGTATCTGTTCGGAGGTAAAACAGGTTGGCCTCTAATTAATCAAGGTTGTAGTAAGGGTCTGTGGTGTCTCTCCAATCAGTTTGTACATGCGTGACTCACTTAAGAGCCTAGTTGATCATGCTGGCTCCTTAGGGATATTCACCTAATCCAGACTATCATCAACACGCCTCGCCCATGATTGGCTAGATAAGAAAGAACTCTGGTTCGCGCCTTGTTTATATACCAATCGAAAGGATTTACCGGCTTAAGGTCATCCTCCAAGGAAGAAGCGCATTCCCTGGACAGGCCTTTCTAAGAAAATAAAGGTTTGTAATCTAACAGTTTGTACAAGTGCACCCAAAACTCAAGACACAAGGTAAATTGATTAAGCTCCAAATTTTGAAATGTGAACTAAGCTACACCACCATACAAGCACGAATGTCCAATTTTAAGCCCAAAAAGTAGGTGTTGATTG